>JACXGK010004949.1:0-35478 GCA_016801125.1 Novumbra hubbsi
GGCAGCTGTGGAGTAACAACATGTCCCATGATCCTGGGCAGCTGTGGAGCAACAACATGACCCATGATCCTGGGTAGCTGTGGAGCAACAACATGACCCATGATCCTGGGTAGCTGTGGAGCAACAACATGTCCCATGATCCTAGGCAGCTGTGGAGTAACAACATGTCCCATGATCCTGGGTAGCTGTGGAGTAACATGTCCCATGATCCTAGGCAGCTGTGGAGCAACAACATAAACTTTGCCAGCAAACATTTTAATTAAAAGAAATAGGCTAACCTCACTACATAAACATGATAACAATGCTCATCTGAAATATGGTTTAATTTTTTAATGACCAATGGAACATAATTGACCTGCAAGGATGTATTTTAGACACACCACATTAAAAACATATTCCTAACAGTCTATTCCAAGTCAAAGTCCCCAAAAAAGCTAATGCTGCCATCTAGTGGCTATATTTTCACACAGACCCGTTACAGGTTCTTTGCCTACATAAGCTTAACATATGCATAGCCAGAGAACAATCACATCAACAGAAAAATAGTTTGAAAATACAGCTACTCGATCAGCAAACACTTGTGTGCTTCCCTCCAAGCACATAGTTAACAGACAATGAAACAGCTACAGCAACATGGCCACTTTAAACACTAAAGAAAATATTATTTTGATTCTTGAAGTTATCATTAAAGCCATATTTGATTTCAACGATTTGAAAAACGGTTTGGTGCCATCTGTAATGTTATTATTTTAATATTAAAGCACAAAGTGCATAGTGCTGCTAATTTAATTTGTTTGTTCATTGGTTTTCAATATAACTTTGTGAAATTATATCAGTGTGCAAATCAGTACTTTCCCAAACATTTAAACTATACCGTGTAATACTGATAACAGTGATCCTTTTGGTCACTACAACCGTGATATGAAATGTTCATACCGTTTTATCTCTACTCGCCACTGTTGAATAGAGTGGTTATTTGAAGCCTTTCTGTTGGTTTCAACAAGTCTGGCCGTTCTCCGCTGACCTCAAATGAAGGGGTGCCACTCACTGGATGTTTTTTGTTTAAATAAGTATGTATAAAATCCAGAAAATAATGAAAATTCTAAGAGAACTGTGTCAATTATAGCACAGTCAAAGAGCTTAGATCACAAGTCTTCCCCATTCTAATGTTTAGTCAAACCACAACAGATAATTTTGAAAAATGAGTTGCAGCTACTAATACTTACAAACTCAGATTTTGCTTGGAAATCTCCATGATGCTAAAAAAGCCCGGAATCTAACATGTGTTTCAGGTTGTAAAGATTAATGTAAGTATTTCATACCCTTAGAGGGGAAAGGGGGACTGGCTTGCCTGCAATGGTTTAACCTAGTCAGTAACGTTCAGTTGTGTTGATAAGACAGCCGTGGCACCCAACTGAGATTGTATTTAAAACATTGGGATTGAAAGATAAATGTCCAAAGCCATTATTTGCATTGAGATGTGGATTGTGAGGTCTAAATGCAGTAGAGAAATGCCCAAGACTTTGATCAGGGCCAACAACAAAAATCACTGCCTTACCCTGAGCCTCACACAGCCTCTCCGGGAGCCCCGCATCATCTTGTCCTTAGACTGAAAATAACAAACAAACAAACAAATCAGGTTTTAAGAATACTACACACCTTTTTAATCCCAAGCTTAGTTAATTCAACTTCCCAGTGGAAATGGACAGAGTGTAAATAGCAAGGGCCACATTATCTGATTCTAATTTACTGCATTACTCATAAAGATAAGGGTGTCATGTAATGGTACAAAATAATTTGCGGCAACCAGCAAGATTCATGATGTGGAACAATGGAAAATAGAAGTCCTTGCTGTTAAATGGTAATATACTGCATAGGACCAATGAGTCAATCTAAACTGGGCTTAGTTTTATGAGGTTACTTACTAACACTACTATGGTGTATCGGATAGTATCTCTAGAAGAGAAAACTTGTATTAAAATAACAGCTCATTTTGTTCTTAGGATTACCTACTCTTAAGTTTTTGGCGGTGAAGAAAAACAATAAAGCAATGTCTGACAAATATGGAACGGCAGGATCGGAACATGATTCCAGGAGTTTCTTGAAAAGAACATCAGGATATCAGCCAAGGAGCAGAAGCTTAGCGAAAATGGCTCTTCCAACAAGACAAAGCACCAAATGTACACACAAATACACTAAAGAATGGCTCAAGAGAAAGATGTAATAATAAGTGTTTTGGATTGGCCAATTCAAAGTCCAAAACCTAATCCAACCAAGATGCATTGGCATAACCTGAGTTAGCAGTTAACGCCAGACACCCCTCTAACCTCACTCAATTGGCCAAGTTATGTAAAAAGAACTTGGCAAAAATCTCCCACAAAACATAATAATCAGTCTCAGACTGATTATTACAAAGGAAAGGTTTACTCCAACTTGGCACGAATAATGGAGGTGCTGCCATAAGATATTGAATGAATCTGCCAGCTGCTGGCCAGTATATCTGTGCGTCCCTGTTCAGAACTTCATAGAAGTAGCCTAACTCTGACTTTAAGTCTGTGGTATACTCAGTTCATCCTTCTCTCAATCCTGACCCATCTCAAAGTGCGCTCACCGCCAGAATTATATTGGTCAAGTGATGAGCGGTACCTTGTTTTTGCCAGACATAGCACTTGGCCTTGCAGACTAATAGTTTGATTATGGTCGAATAAGACCAGAGAAACTGTTTTCTCATGCTCTAAGAATCCTTTAAAGAGCATTCACATGCCTTTTACTCAGAACTATATTTTTTATCCCCTCTGACCTGATTGATGAAGTGCTGTAAAAACGATAGTCCATCTTGCAGGTTCTAACATCTCTGCAGAGAAATTCTATTAAAGTATCCCAATAAAAAGGAACATTTTGAAGACAGGACATTAATCAAATTGTACACCCTTTTAGGTCCATGTTGCAGGCGTTTCCATAAAAATAGGTTATCACGGGTTTACCGGATTAAATATATTGTTGATTAGCATACGCCCATTTGATTCTGTTGTTCTGGTAACGCACATAAAATTCCAACACAGAAAACGGCTTTTTAAATTCGAAATTACTGTAACATTCATATCATAGAAATGTGCAAACAGTGGAGAATTAATTTAATTGCAGAATTAAGTGGCCTAATAGTCACAGAGTGGGTTAATGTTACTACACGTATTGCTAAACCTTGTAGTTTAGCAATCCATAACACACCTGACTTCGACAATTACATTAGAGAACAAACACGCATATTAACTAAATTAATTAAGGCTAACGCTTAAGTATTTACAACAGGCTACGGTGAATTCAACAAAATCCTGTTCTATTAGGCAGGCATTGTGTTCACTGTTCATTTCCCTTAAATGAACATTGCTAACTACTTCACCTATATGAGTTTAGTCAACTACCTAGTAAGCAAAGCTATCTAACCTCTCCTCTCTACTGAAATCATACTAAAGCTCCAGTTACGATGCATTTAATGTCTCGAATAATCAAAGATGTTAAAGTCGAACTATGAGTAACACAAAACTGATAGTTTACAAGATTAGAAATGTTACACACTCTAGCTAGTTAGCAACAGTGAAGTGAACACTGTGTTAGCAAACTCCTCCGGAATCCAGAAAGTAAAGAAAATTCTGGCATTTAATTTGCTGGTTGGTCCTACAACATGCATGTTTGGTCAATATTGGATCTGTCAAAAAAAATGTCCTGCCCTTTACTGACAGCTGAGATTCCCAACTCCTGGCATACACCGCAGGCCGCTGTCCCTGCTTCAGAACTCGGTTCTAAAATGCGTTGACAACGAGTACCAACATACACCAGATTATCGGTATACACATTATAAATAACATTAAAATACACACCGTATAGTATGACAGTAAACCCGCATTGTAATCCAAAACAAACCAGCGATACTGCCAACCTTTCATGAGGTTAGTCCATTTGCTCAGCGGTCCCTCCATGATGGACGCCATCTTTACACTTGGCTAAGATTCTGTGGGAGGAGACAGTAACGTGAAATCGTATTACGTCAGGGGACGGCAGGACTTCTAACAGCTGACGGTGACAAACAGTATTATTCATACATTACATGAATATAAAGGGCATAAGAAATTAAGTACAAATTATGTAAGATCTATTTGTTTGGGGCCATTTTCTATTTAAGTAATAATGCAAATACAGCAGTACATTTGAAAATGTGATTAGTAAAATATAGTACTCACATAATCATATGGAAGTAGTTAGTATGTAGTATCCAGTTTGTAACATAGCCATTGAATAATGTTCGATCCAATGGGTGTGTTTAAAAAATAGAAACAGGACACTCTTCACTAAAGCTGATCATGGATTACTCACTATAATAAACTGTTTATTTAGACAACATTGAAAAGTGCTTCATTAAATTGTTATAGGTTCATCACATGCCACAAAATGATCTAGCCACTAGTTCCCCCTAAGCTATCATTGTATTAAAATCAGGCTAACGAGTACTGTACTTCCATTACTACCCTTATTAGGTGTTGTACATGGAACAGGTTTTTGGCAGCCTCTGATCAAACTGGTTTAGTATCACTTTCAAGAATGGAGCTTGATGTTGCGACCTCTCTGCATAGATCCTCAAATTCTGCACAAACCAAAAGAGAACCGCACAATTGTTCAACATTTTATTTATTATGTACATCAAGTGTAACACTGATAAGGAGAACTTCACAGTAATATACTATATGTGAGCTTTAAATTTAAAAACACACAAAATGTTGTTAAAAATTTAACTTTCCATCCCTGTTAATTTCACATATTCAAAATGAAGTGTATTCCTTTCTCATTGCACTCATAGAACTGTAGATGAAGTGGCCTTTGGTATAGGATGCAAACATACATTTTCTTCAGCACTGTTGTCATTTAAAATCAGAACTTCATGACCCCCTCCAACCCCCCCAAAAAATACAAAATAAATACAGCAACAATAAATAAACATGACAAAGATGAATAGAAACAAATAAACAATATAATGAGCACATACCAAAATTAAATCAATTGTTCGCATAAATTATTGCAATCACTGCAAACTTTGATTAGTGTAACTTGATGTTCCTCGTTTGTTCCACTCTAGCGTGAGCAACAACAATTTGCAAACTAGAGTCTGTCACCAACCCATGTACGTGAGGTACTTGTCTCACTACAGCAGTTTGGCAAACAAGCACAACAAAAACAACCTAACCATGAAACACAAGAAGCAAATTAACAGCAGGCCAAATTGGTAAGTAATCATTAAGAATGTCAAAGACATTGGAGGATGTAGACAGTTTAATAGTTAAAATCCTTAAAACTACAGAGCAGCTTCAGGGAAATGCACCAAAAAAACTTGCATGTCGCTAGTTTGTTCAAAACAAAATAGTTATTGTGCAATTTTGTCAGAGAAGCAGAGTTGTGGGCTTGCAAATATGGACCAATCGAAGACCAATACATTACTCACCAACAGTCCATCTATTATAATACAGGAGACAAATTGCACATTTTATTTTCAAGTTGGAGTCTTAACCATTTAGAAACATATGTAGTAGTGATATTTATACTTGGCCATGGTCGTATAGCAAAACGTGTTATCTAAAACCAAACCATATTTACAATTACACATTGCTGTATATCCGTTTCTTGACTTAGTAGTGCACTGTACAATAAATAACATTCACAAAAGGCACCATGAATCATTGGAAAAACCTTGCTGTATCCAGTAGCAAGAAAAAATAAACTAATTATTTTGATTTGAACCTCACAGTGTAAAGAAACAACTCGTTTCATGACATCCTATTATCAAGACGACCTGTGAATGACCAGAGGCACTCTGAAGCCCCAACGCTCCATCAGTTAGGTGATGTACCACACAACAGACAAGGAATGAAATGACAGTATTGGCTGTCATACATGGTGCTATTAGAGTTCACACAAAGACAATATGCAAGATACCAATTCATGTCTACTACATCATAAGCTTTATCCAGTGTAGACTTAGTAGGTTTCCAACATCAGGTGGGCATTGTATAGTTTTTTCAGTATAGGTCTTTTGTTCAAATTGCTTGATTCATTAGCCACATTTTTGTTTAAAGAAAGGATTTGCAGGTGCTTGTTGCCATTTGCAAAGAATAAATCAAAAAATGAAATGACTTCCTCTCTGAAATGTTTGTGGAGAAATGATCAAATACCATGTCAAAGAAGTAAATCAGGGGTGTGTTCATTAATACAAAACATGTGATGTAAATATTGGCGCAACAAAGGAAAATGACCACTCTTGCAGGTGGATAATCCAATACGTTCATTATAAAAAAAATGAAAAAGGGAATACATTCATTTTGCAGACGTTCAGATAGGCTAGGGGGCCTCAATCCTGCAATAACCCTCCTACTGTTCTTGTCCAATACGTAAGCAAATGTGACCTTAAACCTTTCCTGGATACGGAATTAGGCAAATATTTACATAACTTTTTTTGTTTTTTTAATTCATTTTATATGTCTGTGCTTTTAATTAACAAACAATAATTTACAATTCAAGTTCATACGTAGACATTCTAAAGATAAAACCAAATAATGTACAAACAAATGTCTCATGTGCTAAAAACATACTGCAGTTTGTGTTGATCAGTATTCTGTCATGGAGTAGCTGTATTTGCAGATTTTCAATCATTTAACAATCTTTAGGCACTGTCCAAGGACACTTAGAAGCACTGTCCCTGACCATCTGCCTGTGCTACACGGCACTCCTCTTACATCTCTCAAGTTCTGAACATCTAGATACATGTGCGAGGGAATACGGACATAAATATTGAAACGCTTACACTTTCCCTTCAGATGTTAAGTGGAAATACGTAACTGAAATAATGGAACAAAATGGAAGAGAAAGTACACCTGATTAAGTGCAACGCTCATCTAAAGAGGCATCCTGTGCTAGTTGGAACTAGGAAAGTTCAGACTTGCAAACCGGTTGTTGACAATCATGCACCAAGTTGTTATTCAATCTAGTACTGGAAGTGGCAGGTCCCCGGCCAGGTGATAGTGTTGTCACGGGGACTGGTAAATTGTTGCCAGGTAAGATGTGGAGAATTACCCAGATAGCGTCAAAGGGTTAAAAAGAGTTAACTGATGACATACGCCAAATTACTTTAACAAATCTGTGGGACTGAATACATATGTAATATACTAGACATTCAGCTAAAAGAAAGGCCTTTAAACCTAGTGGAAAAGTTGACATATGGGGCCAAACAGTTCCTTTTGTGAAATGGACCACATCGAGTTTGGTATCAACAATGTTTATGTACAAAGGTCAGAACAGTGCTCCTCACTGGCATTTAAGAGTTGACTGTAAACAATGACCCAATTTGTAGTGATTTTCTGAGGTACTTCTGAGATTGTTCTCCACGTCCCCACAATGCGAATAGAACAGAAACATAACAAGGAATACAACGGAAATGTTCTGAGCAGGTCCAAAGGCTACCTCTGAACCATATCGCTGATTTCCTTGATGCATGTGTGCAAGTTGTCCAAGGCAGGGCTAAGACCCGGTCCACAGAAAGTCCCTCCAGAGGAGGAAGACGCCCGCAGCTCCTGCAGGCTAAGCTCCAACTTGCCCACAGCCTCCCGGAAAGCAAACTTGTTCCGCATCTGTGGGATGCAGTCGACATAGCCTGAGCAGTACTCTAGCAGCTGGTGGCCGGCGTCCAGAACCTGGCTGCTGGAAGACGGCTCAGGGCTGCTGTGGAGAGCTCCGCTCAGGCACTCGGCACACTCTAGCAGAGCCTCTTTACTGAGCTTCTCCGGTTGAACCCTTTCAGCCTGCTGCCGAGTCCGACGCAAAGGCTTGGAGCCACCGGAGGGCACGTTGGGGGAGGCCGTGTTGGCGGAGCCGTTGGGCATCTTAGTGGGGGTGGCGTTAGTGCTATTGGAACACAGGGGAGGCACTTGCGGCGGGGGCACGGACGGCCTCCCAGTTCCCACATCCCGGGCCCGGCCCGGCCTTTTCACTCCGTCCCCATTGACCTCTGGAGTCCCCCCGACCTGCTCCTCCCCGTCTCCACTGTAGGTGTGCCCCAGGAGGCGCAGGGTGGGAGGGGGAGGGGGAGCGCATTTGGGCTTCACGAGCCGTGGCCTGTCCCGGTCCGCCTGATGATCGGTCAGCAGTTTGAAGCGGTTGCCCTGAGAATCCACGCCGACCTGGTGCGCGTCGGACGGGCCGTGTTTGAGCGTGGGGGAGATCAGCACCGGGACCTTGTGGTTGTGCGGCACCGCCGACGGGCCCGGTGCCGCTGGTTTGGACGGGGAAGACCACACCTGCCGGTCCTGTCCACCCATATCGTGACCCCGACTCTCCGAGTCCAGCTCGCTCCCAACCCCAGGGGCCCTCACGGCTCCGGGGCCCGTCGCCACCCCTCGGGGAAGCAGCTTGGCTTTCGGTCGGTCCCTGATCTGAGCCGTGCCCTCGTCCATCTTACGGATCGGCGTTTCCGAGGCCCCCGGGGCCCCGTTCTCGGGCTGCGAGGTGGTGGAGGCGGTGCGCTCCAGGGGGGGTTTACTGCGGTTCCTGGGTAAAGTCAGAGCCATCCTCTCCAGGTCAGGCAGCCCCGCGGACATGGAGGAGGTGGAGTTGGACCTCGGGAAGGGCTTGGTCCCCCCAACCCCATCCTCGGTCCCGGAAGGCTTCCCGGTCCGTAACCCTAATGTCTTCTTGATGAGCCGGGGGGTGAAGAAGCCTGCCAGGCCAGCCCAGCTGCTGCTGCCCACCTGCGAGGCCGGAGGCCCAGAGGCTTGGTTTGCCTTTTGTCCAAAAGTGGCCCCGCAGCAGCGGGACTGGACGTGGTTCCCCTCCCCGTGGGACGGGGAGAAGCCCAGGCTGTCCCCTTGGACGGCGGAAGGAGGGGCCCCGAACACAGCCGCAGACTCGTACTTCTTCTGTGGCTGGCTCTCCATATCTCGGAAGGAGATGCTCCTCTTGGGAGGCGTGGGCAGGTTCTGCTGCAGCTGGGAGGGAGAGGAGGTGGAAGACGAAGGCTTTTTCTTCATGAAGGAGCTGAAGAAGCCGGCCTTCCGGTCCCGCGTGAAGGTGGTCTCCTGGGAGTCCTCCAAAAGGCTGCTGGGAGATTTGTCCCTCTGTTTCCGAGGCAGAGCAGGGGAGCTGCCCGACCGGCCATCCCCCGCCAGCAGGGTGGCCGCCAGACCTGCACACGACAAAGGACACAGATTGGACGTGGCCTCCTGCTAGCAGCTACCAGCACCTTTCATTCAAAGTCAACGCATACCCTGCATAGCCATTACTGTGACACTAATGTTGCAGTGCTACTGATGAGTAAAAGCTTCACTTTTATAATAACAGATGAGACACAGAAAACCAGGTAGCAACCCGAGTCAGCAGGTTACACAATAACCACACAATATCTGCCTAATTTGCAAGGGTTTGCGGACCAACTATGTGTGACTTCTGAAATGGTGTCATGAGTATGTTTCCTGGGGCGGTCCAGATATGCAGCCTTTGGTGCACACGTATATTGCTGCATATTGGGTTTGAATCGGCTCTTGAAGCTAAACGCTCCCTATCTCAACCAACTGACTGTATCCTGAATAAAAGCATACATACGCTTATATAGTAAATTAGTCGGGATTGCAAACATTTTCATACTTTTTATAAATACTGGTACACATGAAAACAACATGCAATTAAATAGAAACACTTTATTGTCACAACACCAAAGACAGTCATATGAAATGATGTTTTTCTTGCAGGGGTCAGGCACTTTGTTAATCCAGGCATTAATACAGATCCGGTCATCCTTAGTGTTAACACAATATGGCTATGTGATGTCCTTTGTGCAGATAATATACATCAGGGAGAATTCAGCATCCCCAATCCTTACACTAATGTAAACGAGAGATGGCAAGCCAAACCGATTTTAATACAGATGCAGTCCCAACAGTCCTATTTACCTATTTATATAATAGTGTCTAGGAAGAAGACTGGATGGAGATGAATTGGTTTAAAGTGTTGTGCCGATCCTAAGCGGGGAATTACATAAAGGTATTCATGATAGTCTCCTATAACAGGAACCCTTTATCTGGTGCAACAGCCTTCTGCTATTACTTTTGTATATCCTGTTTATATGACAAAATGTTAAACCTGAAAGGCTTGTTGTGCTGTGTCCGGACAAGGCAAATGATCCCTGCTACATTCTGACCATAAGGCTAGTATGTGACCTTTTAAACAAGGCATCCGATTAGTATTCACAGCGCTTCACTTTTTCCACATTTTGTTATGTTACAGCCATATTCCAAAATGGATAAAATAAATGTTGTTCCTATAAATAGTTCTGTTAATGACCAGGGCCCACGGTGAAGCTGAAGATGGGTGTGCTGTGATTGTGTAACAACGCGGACACAAGTCAGTGACTTAATGGCACGGTTAGGTGGATCCGGGAACACTCAGTCTGCAGGGTACACCGCAGCCATTTTCCTCAGCCGGCGGGCATGGCGGCGGGCAAGGCGGGTACCTGTGGGGCCGTGCGTGCCGGGTTCCAGCCTGCCGTCCACCCCTCCCTCAATGTTCTCCTTGTTCTCCGTGTGCTTCTTGAGCGTGCGCGACTTGGAGGGCAGGAGGGGCGTGTCGTGGCTGAAGGGGTGCGCGGAGGGCCCGTGGGCGGAGGAGGCCGTCTTGCACAGCTCCTCGGCAACCTCTGCCGCAGGAGGGGGAGAGGAACCCTTCATTAGGTGGATGACTTCACTAGATCGACATCCATGTTGATTTGATTTAGAGAGAAACACCCACGTAGCCGAACTGCAGAAATCAATGCATGTTTCTGGCACGTCACTGAAAACGCTACGATCTCTCTGCACTTTCCTCTCCTCAAGGCTCTTAAATATAACCCTCTTTAGCCCCCTTCCTTTACAGAATCTGACTGGCTATACAACCCTGGAAGTCTTTACAGAGAAAGGCCATTCTCCCTCTGAGCAAGTGCTCTAAAGGCATCAAAACAATATGCCTTGTGATGGAGGGATTATAAAAGCACTCAAGCCCCAAGGGCTGTAAACCGAGACCCCACGTCCGACGAGTACCTTCTGAGATGCTGGAGTCGTGGAACATGGTCTCAAAGGCCTGGTGGGTCTCAGCGAAGGAGGGTCGGTCCATCGGGCTCCACTGCCAGCCTGAAATCACATCAAATGTTACTTGCCTGAGCCACTTCTATTATTTCCCATCGGTTCCAGTGCTATATGCCCGACATGCTGTAATTGAACGGACAACAGTGTGTGTGTGTGTGTGTGTGTGTGTGGTGCCCATGCTCACAGGCTCTCATCAGCTCGTAGACCTTAGGAGGACAGCCCTCGGGCTGCTCCATGCGGTAGCCTTTCTCCAGCAGGTCGTACACCTGGGACAGGTCGATGCCAGGGTAGGGAGACATGCCGTATGTCGCGATTTCCCATAAGAGCACCCCGAAAGCTGAGGGCAGAGAAACATTGTTGGATGAGAAGTGTAAATATACAATGACAATGTACGCATCTATAGACTAGGTGGTTCAAATACTGAATGGCGAAGTGTCATGGTATAAGACAATGTGCACCACATGACATCCCTCTTTACAGCTCTATTTGCGTTGACAAGCGGTTTACAACAGCAATAAGGCATCAAATGTAGTATATTGCCAATAAGGCACAGCTAAGCCCCATGTTCAGGAACACTTACCAGACCCCTTATCAGCTGGTTTGAAACCTAAAGGCTGACCGACTGAGAGCCGTCTTATACCCCCCCCCCCCCGTCCTTCCTGTCTTCCCTCAGGCCCAGTGTCCCTTCTACCTTGAGGTGCCATTGCAGTGTATTGTGTGTGTCTGTGGAAACTCACCCCACACGTCGGACTTGATGGAGAAGGTGTTGTAGGCCAGGCTCTCGGGGGCCGTCCACTTGATGGGGAACTTGGCCCCGGCGTGCGCCGTGTACGTGTCCCCCGTCATCAGCCGGCTCAGGCCGAAGTCGGCCACCTTCACCACGCTGTTCTCCCCCACCAGGCAGTTCCGGGCCGCCAGGTCCCGGTGGATGAAGTTCTTCTTCTCCAGGTACTCCATGGCAGACGAGATCTGCGTGGCCATGTAGAGCAGCACCACAGCATTCACTTCCTCCCGGTCACACTCACGCAGGTAGTCCAGCAGGTTGCCGTGGGGCATGTACTCCGTCACGATGTAAAACGGGGGCTCCAGAGTACACACGCCTGGAGGGAGACCAGCCACAATGTCAGACAGGAGGGGGCAGAAAGGGTGCTTCTAGAAGTAGGGGCTTGTTGTGATGACCACCGACCTAACAGCTGCACCAGGTTGGGGTGTTTGACCTCCTTCATGACCGCTGCTTCTTTCAAGAACTCCTCCACCTCCATAGTGTCCTCCTGCAAGGCCAGCAAGCGGAAGGCCGGCGTTCACTGGATTTATTAAACATCTTAGTAGCATGACACCAAGTTGAACGAAGCAGGTCAAGAATGGAGACAACGGTTTCCAACTACCCACCAGCAGGGGGTGACAATCAACCACTAAACAACCCAACTGTCCTTGTTATTCACCGAAAAAGATTGGTTCTTTATTGACCTGCTGGATACAAAATAATAAATGAAGCTAAACATATACATTTTTAAATAAATGACATGACTCCAGAGCCAGAGAATCCGTACACGGAGGGCCGAGACATCAGGTCTTGAATCTCTCCTTTTAAATCAGGGAGTGCTGTGAACTACCAGGTAGAAACAAAAGACCGGAGCGTCGGGGGCTCCGGGACGGACGTCGCCATAACCACTTTCACCAGACATAGGAAGCGGAGAAGGGACTAGCCTTGAGTGTCTTCACCGCCACGGTGAGGGAGTACTTCTTCCAGACCCCCACGTACACCTCTCCATACTGCCCTCCGCCCAGCTTGTGCTTCATGGTGATGTCGGTGCGCTCCATCTCCCACTTGTCGTGGATGGGCGACACGCCGTAGACGGTGGGCTTGTTGCACTTGGGCGCCGGGTAGTGCAGCGTGGTGACCAGGCCGTCGGCCACCGTGGAGTGGTGGTGGACCAGCTCGGCCAGGGTGCTGAAGCGGCTCTCCGCGGTGACGTACACCTGGCGGGGGACAAACCCGGGATCAGAAAGTAGAGGCGTACGACGGAGCCGTTTCACAACTAACGTGAAGAACACCAGGGGATCAATATGTGATGACATTGAAGGAACAGAGCTTGAGACGTAAACACGGAACATATGAAAATGAGAAAATCTACTGGGGGAAAAAACTAAAAACATGTTCTATTTTAGCTACAAACATATTGTAGCCATCTGACACACCCATGAAACAGTCAGTTGAACAAACAAGTAGGACAACATTACAGCTGGTCTTCATCAGATTTCTGTCCTCACTCATAACTGGATTTTCCTGTTAATTGTTCAGTCATTGAGCATTTTTTTTTTCAATGAACTTTCTGCTCCGTTGTTGGAATACATGTCAGTATACTTGCGGTAAGTTAACCTTGGTCACCGGTTCTAATAACAAAGCAAAAAACATATTTGATTGCACTTGAGAATGGCTATTCAAGCAGGCGGTTCCTGCCAGGGGAAGTAACAGGGAAGTAACCCAAGTCCACGAGCCCAGGGTCCCAAAGCTACCTTGGCCTCTGAAGCAGTGTTGATGCGGTAGTGGTAGACGCGTCCCTCGTAGCGCAAGGAGATGGACAGCTGACCGGGGCTGCTCTCGCTCTCCCGGACCAGGAAGCTGCCGTTGATGAGGCTGCTGAGCAGGTATTCCGCAGCGCTGCGCGACACGGGACCGTGGTACCAGCTGTGCTTCTCCAGACTGTTGACGGGCGTGATGTAGTTGCTAGGCACCCAGCCCTGGCCGTTCTTTGAGCGTACCTCGCTCCACTCGCCATTCTGGTTGTAGCCAAGCACCCTTAGCTTCTCGCCTGGGCACAGAGGGACACAGATGTCAGGCAAAAGGACACCTGTTACCATTTACAACAACCGTCGGACACTTGCATCCCTTGGAGCAACAGGCTTTTAACCCTAACCCTAACCCTAACCCTAACCCTAACCCTCATTAAAAGCCGTGGCTAGAATTTGCCAGAGACTTTTACACTGTGGTCTTAAAAAAACCTAACCGCTCCCAGGTTGTTGGTGTAAATTAATGTTTAGTCAGTCATACATATATAAAATAAAGGCACAAAATTAAATAAAAAGCATAGAATATTGCTAAACACTCCCGTATAAAATGCTGTTTACACATCTGTACATGTCATCTCGTTTAGAACTTTGCCAAAAGATTGGTCAGGGCATGTCGTTGCTTGGTGGATTGTCTTATTGCACCGCCCATGAGGTCAGTGGTGGAAACGGGAGGGAGCGTCGAGCTGGAACATGCCCAGGCGCTCCGGCAGCTCCCTGCAGCCCCGAGCCGCTCATGATGAAAGGATAATGACAGTGAACAACCACCGACAGGGCCTGTAGATGGGACAGGCTGCACTGCCAGGCTTCCAGCGAGGAATTCTCTCTCCTCCCTGTGTGTTTCCCCTCATCTCCTGTTCTCTAGCGCTCTCTTCCCACAGCCCAGACTACAATGAGAATAGAGCCGGCTTGGTGCCCTCCGTTGCAAAACAAGCCATAGCCTCCATTCATCCCAGGTAGCCAGTAGAAACCCCAGGAGGCTGGCTAAATCCGTGTCCTCAGCAACGCATCACGGAGCCGAAGAGCTGGCTTCAGAATGTGTTGTACATTTTCGCTCTCGGGGGGACATTACATGGAATGGCATTGATCTGAGGTGGTGCTTAAAGAGGGCGGGGTTGCTAAGTCCTGCTCTGTGATCACACCCAGCTGGCTTGATCTACCTGTTGTTATTACAGTTGAAAGGAGTGCACATTGAACGCGTTCGAGCCAAAGAAGGAAGTGGGCGGTCCAGCCGGCCTATCCGTTGGCCATGCGGTGACTCACAACTTAAGCATTAGCTCCATCTCAACGCATCGGCCTTGGGGGGACTGATGGAAGCAGGCGTCGTCTCGGACCATTACCCCAAATTTAGATAATGCTACATGCAAAACCACATCACGCGCTCACTCCATAAATTAAGCTTTTTTTCCCTGATTCATAAAATGCTACTGGAATAACAGATACAGTAAGAACAGATAGATTGGAATAAGCAAATGCAGTTCATGGGATGGTAAGGTGAGAGTGCCCTACCCAGCAGATTCAAGCACGAGTCATTGTTTAGATAAGGAGTGGTTTGTGATGATGCAGCATGAGGAACATACCTTTAGTGATGCTCAGCGTGTTGTCGCCACTGGCAACAAAATCATAAAGTGCCACAAACAGGTTGGGGTCGCTCTCCGCTGCGCCCAGCAGGTTCTCCTTGGAGCTCCAGCGCACCGCCTCCGTCAACGCAGCCGAGTCAAGACCAAAGGGCCTGTGGAGGGCCTCTGCGGAGAGAGAGAACAGTTGGCGATTGGTCCAGTGAAAGCCAACCTGCCTATGAGCTCTGTGGAAATTACCGACAAACTGTGAGTGAACAAGTTCACGCAGAGGTGCACAGAGAAACACTCAGATACAACACAGAACAAAAACCAGAGAGAACCTGACATCCGTTTCTAATATCCTACTTTCCCCATTACACCCACGCGTTGTTTTCTGTCCTTTAACAATCTGCACAAAACAACTTGGAAAGTAAACCATTCATTCTCCAGTTTTGGTCTGAAACCAGCAGCTGAGCCTGAGGCCACAGGCAGAGAAAGAGTGCCTGGTTGAAGGAGTATCTACCGGAGAGTCTAGGCTCCTTCTCATCCTCTTCATCGTCAGACGGCCGACAGGAAAGCCTTACAAATTCTTCCTCAAAACTGCTGCTGGGTTGAAGGGTCAAGTTCATAATCAGCCCGCCGTTTCACTTTCCATACACTAACCAGAGATCTGAGTATTAATTTCCTACAGAATGAGAATGTATCTGGCCTTCCTTCCCTTCAGGCTGTATATAAAGACAATACAAGCAGGGAGGAGGGACTAAGACTGTCCGCATGACAAGATACGACGGGGCATTCACACCCACACAACATGCCTGAGCCTCGCTTCGCTCACAAGGCTCCTCGACAGCTGCCAACAACTTCTAAAGCGTGTCTGGGCAGCTGTTGAGCTAGGCTCATGGTCTGCCAGGGTGAAAGGAAGTCAAAACAGAACCACAAAATCATTGTGAATCCATGTCATATGGAAAAAGTGTATATACAGTAAAAGGAAGGATGACTGTCGACTGACTATGATAAATTGCATCATCCATGTCTTTTGGGGTCAGTGGCTAATGGTTTCTGGTAAATACCCAGTACAATATTTGGACACCAGGATTTCTTTATATTGACTATTCTCCACATTATTAATAACACACAAGTCAAAATACATGTACAATTATGCGTCTTAAAAGTAGTCACCCTTCGCCTTAATGACCGCTTTGCACACTCAGCATTCTCCTAACTAGCTTCCAGAGGTAGTCACCTGGAATGCTTTTCCAACAGTCTTGATGATGACCCACATGCTAGCCCAGAACCATCTCAATTGGGTAGGATCTATTTAAGCAATTACAAATAAGCGGTTGACGATTATCGGCCTGGCCTACTAACCAATAGAGACATTGTAAAACGATTTTTCAGCACCCCCGTTTAATAGGCTAAACATAACTAGCTTTTAAATCAGTTCTACCTTCTGTACCAATGTGCTTTGTTGCAGTAAATAAACACAAACAGAAAATGTGAGTTTATTATCAGTGATATTTTTGTGTAACTACTTCATTGCTAATGCAACTAATTAGCTAACACTCATATTATAGTAACTGTAACAATAAATAACAAAATACAGTATTTGTTTTTACATGATTTTAGCTAGGCTTAACAAAAGCATTGTCACCTTTCATCATGTTAAAGCTTTCACACATGGTTGTGAGGAAATTCTATTGCCTATTTTTGGCACTTGAATAAACTTGCATCTACATAAGGGAGTGGTACACCTTTAACTAAAATGAGTCTTGAGTTAATTAGCTTAAGGTATTTGAAAAAGATAGCTACTGTAACTTGTAACGAAGTTCATTTGTTGATAGTTCATTTAATCAGCTGACTAGCAAAAAAACCCTCTACATAACCATAATTATGCCAAGGCTACTCATCAAGGTGGCCACATTTCAATGACAGTATATGGCCCAGTATTATAAGCTAGATGCTTGCAAAGCTAGGGAAGAGGGGACCAGTACAGGGGAGAAAGTAAGGATGTGGACAAATGCAACAAAGTTGCTCTTGACTAAGAAGTGCCCCATTCAAAACATTAAGCCAGCGAATGGTCAGTCAGGTGTGTAGAATGTTTGCTGTTAAATATTACACAAAAATCCCACTCACCGTAAAACTGCGATACAGGCCCTTAAATGTTTAAGTCAGTTATATAAAACAGATTAAGACAAAACATTAAGTTGCCACAACTGACCCATTTAGCTATTCTTACCCCAAGAAAGACAGTACAAATTGACCACCCTTAAGCAAAAGACATCCACTATACCTTTGCCAATGCAGCTGAACCCCCCCCCCAAAAATAAACACGGCGTAAACCTGACGTTATCCCACCTTTGTTCCCCAACAGTATATTCTGCAACTCGGTTGCAGTCAACTGGCTCAGCCATAGCTCCCAGTACATCATCCACTGTTTCAAGTCAGCCAGGGCGCTCCCAGGACAACAGACAGGCGTCTGACCAGATTCTTCTCAGTCCGAACGTCTCCACCGAGGGAGTGGGCGAGCGAGACAGAGACCCCACACACGTTTTATTTATTCACCCTGCTTGACTGAACGTAGGCGTCTGAAGCACTACAAATAGCTTCCGGAATGGGCTAGGTTGGCTTTTTTTGTCCCAGAAACTTCCACTCTCGCTTTGGTGCGGCTTTCAAAATCCTGTATTTCCAAGGCCAACGTGGGAAATAAAATCCATGGTCATGGTCCTTTGTGGCAAAAGCCCACTGTGGGAGGGAAGAGGGGCTCGCTGTGGTGTGACAGAGGAAAACCGAGCTCACTGTGGGAGGTGAGTTGTGGTAAAAGCCTCTTGAGTAACAGAACACTGTCGGGGGGGCAGTCCTCAGGTTTACAGCAGAAGGCTCCTCTAGTGGCCCCATGGGAATAGGAACCAGAGCCACATGCTGAGACCTGGTCACGGCGTGCGGAAGCTGACCAACCCAAAGGGGTGGGGGGGCCGTGGGACAACAACTGCCACGGGCCCAGTCAGAAGAACACAGGTCCTGCATATCTCAAGAAAACAAACGGCACCATGTTTACCAGCGAGTCGCTAACAATTTTTGCGATCCCCGTCAACCTCAAGCTTTTTGCCGTCAACTGTTGAAGCAAGTCAGATAATCGCTGCAGTTCAATGCCCTCATTAAACCATAATAATTACATTGGACTTACATTCATTTCCACGGGCTGTTAAATAAATCCCTTCTAAACACTAAGAGAAATATCTGCTTGAAACATTAGCCACCGGCTAAAGCTCAGTGCTCATTTTGACAACTATTGAGAAGGGTTCCCCAGGTGTGGACAACCTCAGATGGACCCACACCAGCTGGCATGTGATGCATGAGTACGTCGTGTGCCTGTCAGTGTGCCTGTATGGGTGTATGTGCACACGCACGCACATGTGTCCTTGAGGACTTGAGACAGCCAACCGAGACTTGCCCAGGACCAGTGTTTGGGGTATGAGCACAGGCAAGGCCTCAGTCCCAGACAGCTGAGACAGTGGTGCCCCCAACCCAGCCTCAGCTCAATGGGCACATTGAGAGGGACTGACCCCCTTGGGTCACCCTAGCCCACCCCAGCCGTTCCCGCAGCTGTTGTTAGGGCCTATGCATGCATTTGGCAGCTGAACCAGCCACCTCTGCAAATCACAGTGGCCTTTAGTGTTGTACAGCAAAACCAAAACATTTTCGGGTTAGGGTCAAGACATTTACTTGACATAAGGACAGTTGTTGCGAACGATCTTCATTACCAATAATCAATAAACATTACAAGCCGTGACAATGATAGAAAAATCTTCAATCCCTGTATTTGTATTTAATCTAATCTTATTTGTAATATACATGTAACCTCCAACATTTCATTGAAAACTCACCAGCAACACTCTGTAACCACAGGGATTATCTAAGCGGGAAAAGTTTCTAATGCTCTATCGGTCGCAAATGTAGCTACAATTCTCATTTATCAAAACCATCAGTGTAGAAAAGGCCTAAAGAGCACGGAACAAAGCAGGTCAACATACGATGGGCTGGGATTCTGTTTAGCCCCATTGCAAAACAAACCCACATTATGGCCATAAATACCTCATGAACGATCACATCTTACAGACAGAAGAGGAAATGACAACAATAAACTGAGAGAATGTCACGGATGAGAGGCTCATACAACACACCACGAGGCTAATCCTGTAGCGGCCGGCCGGGAAATTAATGATACATGAACTCAGACAGTAGGAACAGAGGGTCAGAACTGAAGCAGACGAACAAGCCCGTTGGCTGTAGAACAATGGGTCAGAAATGATAAGACCTTGGGCAGTAATAACAGATCAGATAGGTCTTCAGCCTGGAAGAACAGGGCCTCTGAACAGACACTCAGGCCTACAGCAGGAGGCCTACAGCAGGAGGCCTACAGCAGGAGGCCTACAGCAGGAGGCCTACAGCAGGAGGCCTACAGCAGGAGGCCTACAGCAGGAGGCCTACAGGAGTGTGGGTCAGAATGGACAGACAGGTCTTTAGTGGGAGTTCCATACACTCAGTTGAACGTACAGACAGAACCACCAGTATAGCAGACAGGCTGGGTGGCAGACACCATCTGTTGTGTTGTTGTAAAGTAGGACGGTACGCACAATAACCCCCATTCACAACACAACAAGTGTGGGGAGGCCATTTCTAGTCATTTGTATTACAAAAAGGGCATTGTCATGCTTCATTGATTACCTCAACAAACAAAGTGAGCATTAGCGTCAACGTGACAAGTAGTCCATGAGGTGGGATCTCAACACAGTAGGGGGGTTGATCCACATTGTTTAACAGCAGCAGGGGGAACGCATAGAGTGTTAAGACGGAAGGACAACCAAAAACTATTTTTATAACCGTCAGAGGCAGATTAGTATTTGGGGCATAACCAACAGGCTCGGAGACAGGCTCTACACCATTTAACACTTACACTGGACAGACCCACAGCAGAAGCCCCCACACTTCATAAATGTGGCAGACCAATGACTTTCAACAAAGTTTTACCCATACCACGTTATGCAGAGCCACGATTCGGTAGCATTTAAGTACAACACAAACATATATTGTCAACAGTTGTTGAAGATCAGGTACAAGTTCCAAAAGATGGAACAGAAGTAGTGGTGTTTCTCTGCATTTGCATGCTGCCCCAAGATATTGATTCAGGGATGATGTTGGCATAGATGTGTCAACATGTTTGAGGTGCTAGCAGCGGTGTAGGCTACAGATTTTATGTTTTATCAACCAATCTCTGTCTATCACCATTGTAGTCTACATTGAAAAGCCAAAATGTTTCAGTTAAAAAAAAAAAAAAAAACTTACTATACTTCAATGTAATCGTAAAAGTCCTATTTATTAGTAGTGGTTCATCGTTTGAAACTTGTTTTTAAAGCAAAAAATAAATATAGGAATAAACCTTGTACGTGAATTCACTTAAAGACTGAACACAACTATTGAATTAGGTCAACATGTAGGAACACAAACTTCCAATTAACATAATGGATTGTCCAACTTCACCTAACTAGGCGGATTAGGGTGACCAGCTTGAGCATGATCCGTACAGATTTGAGTGGCTTTAGTGGGGGCCACTGAGCAAACGAATGAAGGTGAACAGCACACAAGCCCTTTTGGTCTTGTCAGCACTGTAGCTGTGCTAACAGCAGAGAGCCCCCGCCCTACTCATGAACCCCACCCTACACATCTACATCCTGGTGCCATAAATCGGCAGCAAATAACAGGACAAGAGGGAGCTTGGACACACCGAACGCCATTCATCCAGCTGTGCGCCACTAAGCGTGCAACTATTACAAACGTGGACAAAAGGCAATGGCCTGTAAATTAGCCATTTGGATGACGAGGCCCCAGCCCACATGGGCCTTTTAATTGGCTAATGTGGACTAAGTGCGTCCCACCCCCCCCACAGGCTACACAACATTAAGTGGTGGGCTATATGACTATAGTGGACAAGGCGGTTGTGTGCCATGTCTCACTTTCAGCATTTCCTTTAAAACACACACAGAAAAACTTGATGAAAGATCCATGATTGAGACAAAGTTCCTTTTTGACACACGTCTGATCAAAGGGTATGAGCAAAATCTAAAGGAAACGCAACAGACTAACTGGATTAATGCATTCTTGCACAATGTCTAGCAACACAGTTACATCATGTTTCAGAATCCACCCGGGAAGAGTGCTGAATATGCATTGTTTCTGGTAAAAGTCGTGGGCTTTGACGTTGCTCCTGTGCCATGTGTAAGATGCAAAGGGACCTCCCCCCGTTTCAAACATATCATCAACACCATAGAACCAGTTGTCTCTGATGGTCTTCTAAACCAATAATTGGTTTACATGGTGGGACAGCTCAGATTGACATACAAATAATAGACACTCTACTTACAGTAGTTTGTACATTTCTATACTAGACACCATGGGAATTTAATCTTGTGTTTCACAATGCTCTTACCAACTGAGATACATGGTACCCTAAATTTAAAAAACGGATCATCGAGTGACTGTTGTTGGCCTTTATGTAACCTGTGTGAAGCTAATTAGATTGGACATTTTGGACCATCTGAAAATCTTTAGTATTTAACCTTTATTCACACAGTGTCAGCTTGATTCCCGCATCAAGAACACTATAATGTACATGACAAATCAAAAGTTGATTACTTAGTGATCATTTCAGAATTTATCCAAAACTTCAAGAGGCTTTTAAAAAAAAAACAGGTCCCAGGGAGAAATGTGTCACTGTAAAATTGCACCTTGAAATCTAAGATGACATCCTATGATGGCCAAGCCAAGTCACATAAGGAATATCCTTGTAGGATGATACTACAGTGTGAGGTGTATGCTGAACAAGCATTTTGGTTAGGAGTTACATGCACAGGATTTCTATTTTTAGAGCTCTTTTTAACAAACCCCACAAATTGGGGGCCAAAGGAGCCCCGGCTCTCTAGGTCATTCTTCCAAGGTTGGAAAACCCAGCCAGGAACGTGAATGGGAACAACCAGCTTAGAGACACCATCAACCCTAATCTCTGACAGGGATCTATTCTGTGAGGAGGGCACAGGAAGCACTGGCCAGTCAGACAGACGCAGCAAATCTTTCAGTACACTTGACCACTGTCCAGGCACAGGTGTTTAAATGTAAAAATGGACTGCATCATTTCTGGAAACTACAGAGATTAGTCTGGTGCAATCGCCCCATCTTATTGGGCAAGACCCTTTCACAAAGCTCCCCACTCTGTCTGGTGTTGAGCCCGGCCTCCACCTGGGCTCCAGTTTGATCTTGCTCTTGCGGTGGATGATGTCAGTCACGCCCTGTGCAACACAACTGCAGACTTCTTATTGCAGCGGTCATTGTTTTGCCATTTGAAATTGACTTCATGCCACACTTGATAACTGAACTCTGGATGCAACTGTTTTTTTATACAATTTCTGTACATTTGGAGGTGGGTCTTGATCCCACAACCAAGTGAGACCGTTCGGTTGGGACTTCCCTACTGTCCCTTGATCACACCAATTTGGTTTTATTTGCTCAACCCGGAGCCCACAATTTACTTTGTTCTGGATCGTGCCATGAGGTGCTTCCTGGATTTTTTTACTGAAGTTGTTCTATGATAAAAGATTCCAAAAAAAGGTCCTGGCAACCCTTAAGTCATCTTTGCTAGATCTACTAGAAGGAAAAATAAACCGGTGAGTTCTCTTTAAACAGTAGTAAGAATTTCTTCCATCCACACAGTCAAAACATACAAATTAAAACACCACATAAAATGTTTACATAAGAAATATGGACATCTTGTGGGCTATACCTGCCAAGACGGCCTGACCTGGCATGTTGGCAGTTGTTTTAAATTATCTCCAATGTCAATTATTTTACGGACAGTGGACGGGCTAAGGAATTGCTCAAAAAGAACGAAATGGAGAGTCCTGGAATGGCCAAGTCAAAGTCAGGATCTTAATCCTATTGAGATGCTGTGGGGTGACTTGAAACAGGCTATGCATGCAAAAACTAAATCACACAGGTAAGAAAAACAATAATAAAAATTATTATTGTGTAAAAAACTTTCCCCCAGTCAATGTCAGAGACAGTTAAAAAAACACCTATTATTAAGGTTATTTTAGCCAAAAGGGGTAATACCAGCGAATAGAGAATAGGTTGTCCTTTTGTAAAATTAATGATATCATGGTTAAAAAAAGAATTGTTGGTTCAATCAAATATCGCCATGTCCACATCTCTTAACATAAAACTAAATAGTTCATGGGGTGTTGTAGTTTTTATTTTCACATGACTGTAATTCCAACTACTTGGGAAGATGACTAACCAAACTCAGCTAGTAGCCAGATAAGGACATAACTCAAGTTGTGGTAGGAGTTTGAATAGTCAGAGCATCGTGTTGCCATGTGGGTTGACAGTTGACAAGAGGCTGGTGAGTTTTGGCACGGGGCTAAATCCTGGAATCTTTTTAACATGTCTTGCATCATCACAGTAACAGAACAGAATCATGAACATGGAGGAATTCAGATAAAATGACATACTCTGCACCAGTTCTATATGGTTTATAAACCTAATTCCTACTGATCCCATAGGAGCCACCCAAACAGCCCTGCACAGTGATGATGCACGGTATCAAAACACTTGACTGCCCACCGGTTCGTAATCGTATCAACCAGGGGTAAAAAAAATAAATCCCTGTCCATTGAGAAGGAAAACGGGCCCTCTCAGTGGCTGCACTCCTTTGGGCACATCCCGACAACTCACCACGAGACGGCCCGGCAGAACCACGTGAACGACCAGATTAAGGACGACTCTGGCACGTGATGAAACCGAAGGGGAAGATAAGGGAGGATGGGAAGGATTATCCTGGGGACAAGCAGCGCTCAATTTCAACTCTGCTAAGATGACACAAAGAGAGAGGGGATTAAGGATTTTAGCTGAGCTCTGGGCACAGAGAGGCAAGAGGTGGCTGTGATGAAGCTGATACTGGATAAGGACCTGGCCCAGTTGTGGGAGGAGTGTCCAAAGCCAGAATCTCAGAATGACCACTGACTGAGCCACCAACACAAGTCCTGGGACTCGACTAACACCGAACCTGTTCTGTTTCTTCAACCTAGGTTGCACAACGGAGATGGTAACCAACTTGGCGTTCAATACTACAAAGTGAGACCGACTGATCAGTGCGAGCGTGTAGGTGCTTGCCACGTTGGTCACCGCCCGCAACACACGTACCGTCACGCCCAACTCAAATCCATTCCTCTGTTTAATCCGGTGTTCAATAAACGGAGGCAGAATACGTTTGGCAGGGATGGGGAAAACCAGGGCATGGTTAACATAATCATAGAAAACCCGGGTTGGACACTGACTATAGTCTCTAGCCTTGTCAGCCACATCCAGCGGAAGGTTGAATAATGAATGAAGCGGCCACTCCAGAATATGCAGCCCACGGCCATAATCAATGTACTTCATGGTATGAGCGAAAAAGCATACGCCACCCTAGTTATTCAAATGCCTTGCACTTACAGGCACGAGAATGAGCTAGCTCCTTCTAGTGGCTGAAACACTACTTTGGGTTGACCTGTTGGGCAGAGAAAGAGCCAGTAGAAGACAAACACGTTACAAAAAAACAACGATTAGTGTTGCAGGACTTGGCTCTGACTGGTGAGGCCTTCACACGTATTCAACATTGGATTTCTTTAATCCAATTTCATCCCTAATGCAAATCAGTTTAGGTGAGCCTGTCGGGGATCACAGGCAGATGATCCTCTGGCCTGCCTGCCATGGACTTGACTATCATTTGTGAATGCAGGAAAAGCAGAGGTGTTGCTGAATACAACCAGGCCATGCCCACATCAAGACCACAAATCCAAACCTGCTGCTCTGTTTAAGGACTTACTTCACCAGCATCCCACTGCATCCCACTGCTGACCTGGCACTGCAGCAAAGCAGGGTTGGACCTGGTAGTTCCCGGGACAGGGGATTAGTGTCGGGAGTACCGCAAAGGAAAACGTAGGTCTCAGGAGATCCCGATGCTTAGGTCACCAGCTGTCTGATGGGACATTAAGACGGGTGTCCTGACCCTCTATAGTCCCTGAAGAAATCTCATGGCACTGTTGTAATAGAAGGGGTGTTACACTGTTGGCTGAATGTTCAACCTTCCTCAAATGTCCAGCTAAAGATTCCAAGTGTCAAATTGGCTCATTCATCCCGTGTCCACCCTGTAACCATTCCCCAGGTTGTTGGTGTACGAGATTTAGTCAATGTACATGGTAAAACAATAGTTGGTAAAAAGGTCTGCACTTTACAGATGAACTTTAGCCAAAGGATGGATCTTAATAAGCACCATGCCACTAAATGTACATTTTACAATCAATAAAAGTGAAAAGTATCACACTGGGTGGTACCTTCTGAAGTACTGACGTAGGCAGGTGGAATGCAAGCCTTCCTGAGCTCCCAGTATAACAATACTTTAAAATGTCCTTAAGATTCAGATTATCACAGCATGAGTCATGTAGGCTTTGGTTTTGATAGCACCGCAAAGATTAGCTTCTTGTAAGAGCCAGAGACAATGAATAAATAATAAAGGAACAGAAACAAGGCCCAGTGAGCCAATGGGGACTTGCTAAGTCACCTTGCCTATGGGGGCCAGTAGGTGGCAGAGGGCACCGATTCAGAAGAAGATGTCCCAGGTCCCCACAGCGACTCACTTCCTTTAGATGGACACTCAGACACAGCAAGCACACTCAATCACATGCACTAAAAATTATTTATTCACAGTATCAAATGCCATATTAACATTTTGCCATTGTCCTTTCACACAAAACAATAGACAAACCATACACTAAGACCTGCTACTCAATACTGAAAAGCTCAGAGGTCCAAAAGTAGATCTGTAAATAATCTTTATGACTCCATTTAAATGTATAAGAAGTGGGCTTTCATGCAAAATAATTATTTAAGAAAGCCTTAGTAAGATAACGAAACCAGATGCACAGGGACAGAATCTAACAAAGGAATCTAAGATATTGACAATCTGATGACTTCACTTCCACGGCTTTAACAAAACACTGCTTATACCCAATAGTAGGACTGCATCAAATAGCCTAGCCTTACAACACTCCATCTCAAAGAGAAGTACAAAGTAAAAGCCATTTAGCCATTTTTCCATTCAACTTAAAAAAAAAAATAAAAAAAAGAAAAGCTTGACATTTGAAAGACCTGACAGAATGCACTTTGCCGGTTTGCATTTCCAGCTGAGGGGTTGGTTGCGGAGTTATGACAGTTCTCTCTTTCCCCTGCTAAACAGCTGAGAAAACAACTACTGGACAACCATACACTTGCACCATTTCTATCACATCTGATTCCAAACAAGAATTTGACTGACCTTCCCTTAGGCAAGACCAAGCACAACTGAAGCACTAGAGATTTGATGGCCTAGATGTTGGAGCAGAAGGGTTCAACCATAATATCCACCTCAACTTCTGCAACATTTATATATTGCTCCTGGTCTTACAGAAACCAATAACAGAGACTATACCTTAGCAATTAGTTATAGTTCATAGAGTGCTTTGCTGACCAAACGTAATAATGCTTTCACCTTAGGAAGATGCTTACTGATGACCTTCTCTTGACCTAATCATAAGCGCAACTTACACACAGCAGGCCTGAATAGCAGAATTCACATCTATCCAGGTTGATACATCAGAACTCATGGGTGACAAATGCTACTATTTCACATCAATCTTTTACAGAGTACACTATACAGTAAGAGTACAAAGTCCACTATACAGGCTGAAGACAGTTGTGGCTGAAACAGCATGTTAGAGTTGAATTTCCACAGCATCCTTGGTGGCAGAGATCACATGAACAATAGAGACGTATTCATACATGTTACAATTCTGAAACAAATCACAATCGTGCTGGCCATTTCACCAAAACGATCTAACGTAATTTGAAACCAAACATTTGATTGAAATCTGAAGAGTTGCCTGCGTAAACAGAGTTTGTGTGGCCACTGGCTGGTGAGCGGTCGCTTGCTACTTGCAGCTGTGCAGTCATAACATTTTTCTTTCTCCAACTCAGTTCTCAGAACAAGCCACATTTGAAGAACATACACTATTACCTGACCATGCTGGTGCCAGATATCTGCGTGCACACACACACTCCATATGGGACATTTCAAGGCGTCAACTTCAAATTGTACAATAATTAGTAACTCAAGAGACCGACCAAATAAAACGAACAAACTGGTTTACCGTACAATTGGAACTGTCACTGATGGTTTTGTATTGCCGCTAAAAGTCGTTGTGGGCACTAAGACAGTAATCTACTGTACTACACTTGCCGAAGTAAACTGGCTAGTTGGCTAACTAGCTACATTAGCACGTTAGCTAGGAAGCAACTGCCAGATAAATCAGTTCGGCTAATATTTGACATACACTTAATAAAATAAACTATTCATTTAACATGCCATATGGCTATTTTACCTGAATGCTTTGTAAAAATATTAATTGCTGGGTCTGGTACGTTGACTGCAGAAACCCTCCCTGGCGGCGTTCCGGTGCTGCCGACTTCCCGGGGTCTCCTCCCGGCGCTTCCCCTGTTTCCCTTTCCAGAGTGTTGCTGCTGTTGTTGTTGTTGCGGTGGTGGTGGTTGGAGCCCTGTAGATGCCCCATCACCAACGCGGCCTACTTGTTGTCCCATTCCCGCAGTTCGGTATAAAGATGTTCGGGACGAAGCTAGCCAACCCTGCACAATCCTGGTTCACATCCCCCAACTATGGATCGGCCTGTTCCAAACAGTCTTCCTCGACCCCCTTTTCACTACTCGACTCCTAGCTAGCTAGCTAGCTAGCTGGCTGATTAGCTCGATACCAATAGCTTTTGCTATTGGTAAGAAACCCACCCGCCTTGCTTCAAACAATAAAGCAAGTCTGACAAATCACAGAAAACAACTCCCTGTCCGTGGGATGGCGAAGCAGAAATTGTCGGCCCCCTCACGTCCTAGTTTATACGAAATATGGACCTTTTCAGGGTCGTTTGGCCGTACCCCGGCCACTGCGCGCCCCCTCTGCCGCCGCCATCTTTACTGCAGAATAGAACTTTATATATCGCAGGGGGGTTTTACCACACTCCCTAACTCACGTTCATCCTTATTTCCCCAACGATACCAATATTCCAAACCACTAAGCGGACAGGCTGACGACAAATCATAGTTTAAGCCAGGGCTGCCCAACCCTGTTCTTGGAGATCTACTGTCCTGTAAGTTTACTCTTCTACCCCATTTGTTACTAACCTGATTAAGCTTTTCATCCAGGTAATTATTAGAGTCAGATGTGCTAAATTAGAGTTTGAGAGAAAACCGACAGAACTGTAGATCTCCAGGAACAGGGTTGGGCAGCACTGGTTTACGCTTCTCTTGACTAACTGCATAACTTTGGTGTAAAAAAAGATATTGGAAAAAACGAAATGACAATTTTTATAACCATTTTTGTTCTTAGACTTTAGTATGTAAGTGTTGAAGTATCATGGAAATATTGTTGTGATATAGCCCTTTCTCCCATAAAACGAGATTAAAAGGTATACTGTTATTTTAGCAGTGACAGACCATATATACTCATAACCACCGACAACACATGGCAGCTTACATAATTCTATTTCCATGAAATAGAATCATGAAAAGTAAAAAATGTAAGCAGTTGAAATTCCAACACATAGACTTGCTTCTAGTAGTTCCTAGTATACATTGTGTATCGGACATCTTGCAAAACCGCTATTTCTAAGATGATATCACAAAGAAGTTAAAGGGTAGCAGCAAGGCTTTTGACAACAACAACAACAAAAACTAATTTCTTTTTTTAAATATTTTTAGTCTTTCGATTACCTCTCTAGATAGCACATGCAGTGTTCTCTCAACGTAATGTTTGCAGCGCCATCTGGCGGGAAACATCACGATAAATGGTTAATCATGTTTAAATTTCTAATTGAAATCATTCAAAACTGCCCGACAAAGAAAAATCAAGTATTTCACAAACAAAATCACGAGGTTTCCTTACAGCACAGTTTTAATATATTTCAAGTGGATATAATGCCAGTCTTAAGCATGCATGATGGACGTTTGCCTAATCCAAAACAAACCCATGAAAAAAACACTATGCAATTGCGAAAATCAGAGTGTTCAGGAGCAGATAATTAAGAAGTTTAAAGGACGGATGCCTATCACATTTTCATTAAGGAATCCATAAGGGCATAGAAATCACTTACCGCTCCAGCCATTTTTTATGGTATCAATCATCTGGGACTTCAAACTGTATCCTTCCTGATGACCTGGGCAACCAAATCAATGTAAAAGGTCATTCAAGGGCTGAGGGTGTAGAGGGAAAAGCTGTCTATGGTGCATTAGAAATGCAGCCTCAGTTTGACCTGACTCTATCGTGGTCATCAGGAAATATCTGCCAACCTTTTCCATGGACATACTTTCTCTCACAATTTGAAGTCATACAATTCATTGATAATACTGTAAGTATGTAATAATTGACAAAATCAAATAATACAGTTTAGTTAAAATACATCAGAATAATCTTAACCTGACAAAATGTACATACATTTCCGGCACTAATCCAGTGAATACATATATCAATCACATTACAGTTTTTCACAATTGCTAAAACACATTTCTTGAAACCTTCACCCATTTTCTCAAAACCAAATCTTCAAACTACATTCACAAAACCTCAGACTCTTCTGTCAAAATCAAACACTAGCCTCAAAACCATTTTCCCTGTTCTCGAAATCACATTCATCAAAATATGAACACTTTAGAGCATTCATCAGACACTACATGAGGGCATGTAGACACAGATTTCTGTAATTGTAAATAGAAAACACATTTTGCAATAACAAAATAATAATAATCACTAATCAACTTAGTTCAGTGAAAATATTGAGTACTCTTAATACAGCAAGTAATACAGTATAGAATGTCTTTATACCAGCAGTGGCATAAACATGCAATATTCCACTATGTAAAAGCCCAATGACCAAAGAAAAAAAAATGTTTTTGACCAACTGCATAAACAAAGTCAATGAGAGATTAATTCTTCCTGCTCTGCCTCCAACCTGTGCCACATGTGTACTCTGAACTGAGTTGTATTCTGTACAATTGGTTTGATCACATCACTCGAAACTAGTGTTAATTATTTTGAGTAATTGTGTGTAAACAATGACAACTGTGTTGTAGTTGTGTTTACCGTTTTACAACACAAGTGCATCACAGTGTGAAATGTGATTTAGTCATTGAGAAATGTGTTTAGACTTTTGTAAACAGAGTGAATGCAATTTGGAAATGGTGTCAAACTACCAGAATTTGCTTAAGGTTTTGCCAAAAGAGTGACTGAATTCGACAAATTGGTTTAAGCCACTGAGAATTTAGGTCAGAGAATGGGGTTTAGTGTTTTAGCAATTCAGAAATACTGTAATATTGGTCACAATGGATCAGCCAGCTGAAACAGAAGTACTATTTCTACCAATTCTCCCGCAGCTGTATATCTGATGTGTGAAGCATTCATAGTCACAATTAATGAGCAGGTAATGTAGAAACACCAGCAGGAATTAAATGATCCAGAAAAATATATAATTTTTTTAAAATCCCAAATTATCAAATAAAACAAACACATGGCTGTCCATACCTTATAAGAAGCCTAAAGAAAGTTTTGACCCAATACATTTGGAAATCATGTCAGGGGAACTAAATAAAAACATTGATTGCAGTTATGCTTCATACACATGTTTGTATTGTATGTTATTTTGGGTGAATTATCCCTTTAAAACAACGTTCTGTATCACATCAATTTTATCTTTAATTAGTCATTACACAGATTCTGAATTTGTTGCATCACTTGCAACTAGACGCAGACATTTTTTAGGTCTTCCTGATTAGACAACAAAAAAGCATTTGCAAAAACAGTACAACTATATAGCAGCATTTGCCATTAACAGCAGTAATTCAGACAATGTAATTACATTTCTAGTAGTAGCCAGCCCAGGTAGAGAAATACAGATACTTTTTAAAAGAATCACTTTATATATAAATACATAACAATAGAACATTTATATGATTACGTTTATGTAAGACTGCACATGTAACAAAACATGAATGATAATAACAACAATACCTTTAATTTGGGGGACACCTTTCAGAACTCGCAAAAATGCAAACATCTTGGCATTCAAACAATTAATCACAGCAAACAAAGCTTAATTTTGTTGAATCTAAAATTATTGCACATTCTAGTGAGACGTTGACACATTTTAAACCCAGACAATAGTATCCTTCATATACCTGGTTTCTGACAAAATTGTCCCAATTAAGGCATATTTGTGAAGGACATCAAACCTAAATGCTAGTTTTGGCATTATATTTCTCACACACGCCCCTGGCTTTTCATGAGAATGCTAAATCAAGTCTATCATTCTAATGACTAATGTAAAAAAAACATTTACTATGGCAGAAACACTGGAAAGAAACAGGAGCTTGTGCCCTTCCTATACCCAGTATGCTTGCCATTGCTGTTGGTAGAGTGACTTTATTTAGCCTATGTGCAAGTTACCCAACTAAATCCCTGGGTCTCTGCTCAATCCATCAAAATGGTAGAATAAGGAAATAGCATTGATGAAAAGATTCAGCAGTGCATCTGTTCTGCAGATTTTCCTGCACCAGCAGTGTAATCCTCTTACGAAGAGTGAAGTAAGTTTGAAAAAAAAGAGAATGTATGCTACTTTGATACAGTTGACATAACAACATTGTCTGAACTCAATCAAATAGGCTTTTCCAGCAATAACATGGTTGCTGTGGTAGAACCTTTATTTTGAAAAGTGATTTTCTTTATCGAAATCCCATCCTCAGGTAGCCTGTCCTCAGATGTGTCCAAGAAACCAGGATTTAGCGGCAAGCTTTCTTGCAAAGTATCGTATTAGTGTAACTATAATAGTCACAGCCACTCAAGAGTCCACTGCTGGGTTAGTCTGCAGGTGACAGCTCCAGGATCGTGGTTTCAGCAGCTGTAAAAAAGATGGCTGAAAAAGAAAAAAAGCAATGAGAAGGCCAGGTTTCTTTCATTTTAACAGACATGAAATGAGGCTAAATCAAATATTTTCCAAGAGGTAGAGCTGTGTTTACCTCCTTAAGGGGGCAGTAGCGCCGTGCATACCACTCCTGGGAGTAGAGACTAATGATCACCCCCTGACCGAGGAACAGAGCGGTCCACATGATCACATTCCAAATTGGTCCTTTTCTCCGGTCATGAAGAACAAAGTTGAACACCACTGTCAGACGTTAAGGGGAGACAACAAAGAGGGGTGAGGCTGGAAAACACTACGCTAGTAAACTGGTTTCTTTGTTTGGTCAAATGGTGCCTCTTGTTTAGTACCGTTTTTGGGTGTTCAACCAAACAAATGCCGTTTCTTACTTCCAAAGCACATGAAGAGGCAGAAGAGTACAGGGTAGAAGAAGCCGAAGCAGACGGCCAGGATGTACTCGTGTACCACAGCGGACACGGTGAACACCAGCAACATGCCCCCCGCTCGAAACCTCTTCTTCGACATCTGTCAGGACGTGCGGATAAAGGCTTTGTGTGAAGAACATAGATTTCTTATACGAGCCTCGTAAAAGATCAACACTAATTGCAACAAACATACAACACTCACCCATAGGAAATCACAGTATACATAGTAGTACAGCCAGTCATGAACCACCACATTCCAGGTGCGGTAGTAATTGGCAAAAGATGTAGAGTTCCACCAATCCTGTAAAGTAAATTGAAAGGTTTGGCCAATCAGGGTCATATGTAAATGGAGATTCCCTTTCTGTCAGTCACTTTGAACTAATACATAATAAAAACACAAGTCACCAAAGGAAAAAAAGTTTGGTCCCTTTCCTACAACCCATGGTCATAGCTACACTAGCTAATCAATTTAATGCATCAGAATTTACATGACTGCAATATAGCAGACTTGGGCAGTGATGGGCACTGTAAAACATAAGGCCAATGATAAAGTCAATGAGTAACCTGAGACAGGAAAGGCATTTGTACCTTGTAAAACATCCTGTCAGCAAACCGCAGCATCTCGGCAAAAGCATTGAGCCAGCAGTGCAGGAAGGCAAAAAAAGCCAAGAAGAGAACCAGAACTCCTAGAGAGAGAAAGGACACCTGGATGTCAGCACATACCTTTCCTTCCATACATCAAACCACTGCAATAGCAAAACAAGGGGAAGATATAACAATAGTGCACTGCCAGCGGGAGAGGCTGGGCTGTGAATCAGCACACGTCAACCGGGTTTACCTGGCAGGATAGAGTTAAACACACACAGGACCATGGTCCGCAGGTCGAACAACTGCAGGCTGATGCTGCGGAACTGAGGGATGCAGAGGCGCACAAACACGTAGTAGGCATAGAAGAGACAGCCTAAAACCTGAAACCAGAGAGAAACGGGACGCTCAAACTGAGCTTCTGGTGTAGAGGATTCAATAAGTTCTCGGGAGTTGGCTCGGGGGGTCCGATCGAACAACATGGATACGGGTCAGAATGTCTGCTGCCTCATATTTTTATTGATGTCTGCAAATATGAACAGGCAGACGGTAACATACCTGTATAAACTTAGTTGCCACATAGCTCCACCTGATGACAGGATTTCTGCAAGGGCAAAGAAGTTGGAGTATTAAGATGTGTTCCAGTAGCTAAAATGGTACTCCTACACACCTTTAAACTAAAGACAGTGAACCAGGGATTCACAAACCTCTGAAAATGAAAAAAACACCTGGCGAAAGGTTTGGGAAAGGTTGCGTTACAAACCATTTACCTGGGATATTTATCTCTGTAAATAAGTGTGGGAGCAAAGAGGAAGTAGATGTAGCTGCTCAGCGGTGGGATGACTGGTGTGGCTGGGGAGGAGTTTGGCAAACAGACAAGCAGCAACTGAATACATTTGAACACAAAAAATATAAATATTTTTAAACATATAGCTGCTTACTGGTTTTGTCTTTCGCCAAAGCGATAACTTTGGGCACATTCTCCCTGACAAAAGAGTAGGCCTTCATCATTAGACGCACCTGTGGAGAAAATAAACAAATGACAATGGGCAGTAAACTACAAAATAATGGTCATCTTGGTAAGTCTCGGGCTGGCCAGAATTTGGATTACCTGCTCCAGGATGATGATGAAGCAGGACGCAGGGGGAAAGCCGTTTCTTACCACCACAAAGGTTGGCAGGAAACCCAGGCCCAGACCCTGGTACAGCAGGAACAGAGAGCCCAGCAGTAGAGCGCGAGGGGTGCTGGGGCTGGACTCGTGGTAGTGAGAGGCCCAGGAGTGGAACAAGCTATAGGGTACCACAAGAACAGACAGGAACATGCAGATCCAGGTACTGACCACCAGGGGGAACTGTCCAAACACATAGACCAGTAGGTCAAAGTCGAGCACAAGCCTGGTGGAAGAGCGAGTAAGTCAATACGCCTAGAAGTAATTAAAGTTGATGTTGGCATTGAACCCACAATATTAATTTATCATTCATATTTTAGAACAGAATTCAACATTAACATTAGTATCTCATACTAGAAGAGTATAAAACTGAACATGTATGTGATACTTACAACCATTAGATAAGTAGTATTTTAAAGACAATAAAATTGAACAGGGGCGCCTGTTATGAACCTAGTTTTATTTATCATCATCAGGCAATTTATCAAATTGTGTGTATATTTCACTAGGCCCTAATAAATGGGGCTAATTATTGATATTGTTACACTTACTTCACAGAGGACACATTTTCATTTATAGCAAGGACCTGGGAGCCACTCTGGCTACCGGCCTCCTCTAAAGAACCCACGCTACACCTCACCTGCCTTCATCAATGAAGTCAACCACCAGAGTGCTGAGGATGAAGAGGATGAGTAGGGCTATGAACATGTGGTAAATGGTCCGGATGTGGTTCACCTCAAACAGTTCACTGTGGAAACAAGAGGGGACGCGTCGATGGGGCAACACGTCGATAGGGCAACAAAGAGGGGACACGACGATAGGGCAACAAGAGGGGACACGTCGATAGGGCAACAAAGAGGGGACACGACGATAGGGCAACAAAGAGGGGACACGACGATAGGGCAACAAAGAGGGGACGCGACGATAGGG
>JACXGK010004950.1:0-35417 GCA_016801125.1 Novumbra hubbsi
CCAGGGGCTGAGCAAACACAATCTTCTCTTCTTTATAGTATGACGTCTTAATTGGACGCAGGTGTGGCCGCTTCAGTGGCCCAGTAGCTCCTCCCATCTCGTTATCTGCAATCTGCAAACAAACCAGACTCACCACCACCACACAAACACCCAATCAGGCTCTCACACCCACAACACAACCTCATAAACAAAGTGGAACATAACAGAGTTTTTCCTAGTCACTGTGCTTCAACACTGTTGTTTCTTGCTCCTTAGAGTTTCGTGCTGTATTTTGTAAAAGCACTTTGTGACAACTGCTGACGTAAAAAGGGATTTATAAATGCATGTAATTGATTTATGTAAGCTTATATGTTCATTTGCAATCTAAACCCATTTCGCCAAAACCCAGTGCTAATTCCAAGATTCAACCAATCAATATCATTATTATTATGTATTCAAAAAAGCCCTTTTTACATAACAGGGGAAAATCTCCTCATTGCAAATTGTGCCTAACGGCTTTCATATCTGTTCATAAAAATAAATGAGATGTCAGGGTACAACAAGCTGTATGATAACTACTAAAATACGTAAAGTGTGTCTTCTAACAACATTCAACACAATGTCTGCATATTGTACAAGCCTTTAAAACCGAGCCAACTGGCAACTATCAAGAAACGAAGTACAAAGAAAATGTGATTTCCAATAATTTCACAAACACAATCGTCGAGTGTAGAGTGATTCTAACAGTATGTCTGTTCTCTTGTTCTCTTGACTATCAAGACACGAAGCATAAGGAAAATTAAAACCAGATTTCCAATGATTTCACAAACACAATCGTCGCGTGTAGAGCGACCCTAGCAGTACGACTGTTGTCTTGGCAGAACAAAACATCTATTACGGGAACGCTACAGTCAGGGGGGAAAAAAAGACGAATAGACAGAAATCACGTGATAACGATTCCTGAGTAACTTCCCGTCCGAGGACGTCTAAAACGCCCCCCTACTGCCTAGTTAGTACCCATGAGCTCAGATCCAAAGTAACGCACTATTCGGGATTTTTTTTGTTTTTGTTTACAATGACTTTGGGAACTCGTAAATCTTACGTGCTTTGTTTCTGGTCACATGCTTGAAGTTATTAAGAAACTGTTCATAAATGCAAACTCTCCTAAAAATGAATAGTCATAACATCAGAATTACTAATAAACTCAGTCCTGATTCAGAGTCCATAACCAAGTGGAAAGTAAAATTGTACTACAGTGAAAACGCACTTGAATGACCCCCAAAATGGTATTTAATTAATGCCAGAGTTCACAAATGTGGATTTCCCCTGCCATCAAAGGGGACTACCAGACTACTAACACATTATTTTTTTATTGTAATAATACGTGTTTTGAAAAAGCAATCCTGAAACTCGTTTCTCAACCAATTCAGCCCAATAATATTTATATCACGTCATATCAAGGAGGTGACTCTTTTCGCCCTCGAATAATACGTAATCCAGTATTTTTCAATATTAAGATCCCTTACACTTCTGATCAGACCGTTTTTCCTCGAGTTCCCAGTTGTCATAAAAGCATTAAAGTTACAGTTTGCGGGTTCCAAATGATCTGGAACGTACCTTAAAGCACAACCCGTCTACGGGTTCCAGAATCACCGGACGAGGGACTATAATAAAAAATCATGCGATGTGAATCAGAAATTAGTGTGCAGTCTGACACACTAGTTGGTCAGAAGGTTCGAAATCAACTAGCCCACTCCTATCGTAATTTCCAAGTGCTTTTAGGTTACCGTAATAAAAATGTAATTTGCAAAGCTAATTTGTGTGCGCCTTGGGATATCCAAATTGAACAATGCAGCACTTTTAAAGGGGCGTGCCAAGGACAATCTCAGTAGCCATTGGTGTATTGTAGACTCTTACTTCTGGTACTTCAATAGTCATAGTCACCATAGAAGTATTTAATGACCATCATTCACTTCAAAGCATCACTGTATACAAACTATGGCATGGATAGACCATTCATTGGAATACAATTGTTTATAAAAATACGACGAAATATGTAATTTCCTGTTAGTATCGACCGCCACTGATCACCTACACATATTTTTTAGAGTTCCCAGTTCTCATAAAGACACCGAGTCTACGATCAGAGGTAACACGTTCCTAGTAGCCATGAACATAGCATTGAACGCGCTAACAGTTTTCGGAGATGGTGACGTGGAAAGGAGCAAATATGGCGGCGCCCACTGCAGAGCAACTAAATGGCCAAAGCGATGAATCTGTTCTACCAAGCACCGAGTCGATTAACCATCAAGAATCCAAAACAGATTCGGCGGATGGAAGTCTCCCCGACCACGTTATCGACTTGATACAGAATGAAATTGGCTGTGATCTGACGTCGCTGAAAAAAGTTAGGGGGCTCCTGGAGAAACTGACAGAAGAAAACAAATGGCTGGAGGAGCAGGTTGCTATGGCTAACTTTCTGTTGATGCTCACTCGCATTAATTTGTAAAGGCCTACCAGTTAGTGGATGGAATGCTTTGAGTAGTAAGCACTGAACCACTGTCAACATCTAAGTCAGCAAACAACGCACGTATTTGTCTAGTAAATACTGTAGCTTTTTGACCGTTGTTTTTCCACACACATTCCCAGGTGCTGACCGTATCAAGTTCGGTGCCGCTGCGGGTGTCAGCGGCGCTGTCTGCCGCGGAGGAGTCCCGCGTGTCTCTGGATGGTTTGCTCCAGCGGGAGAGGACTGTGTCCAACACTCTGATGCAACACCTGCAGGGCGCCCAACCGTGGGCAGACAGTCTGGAAAAGACCCTGGGACAGCTGGATAACACAGAGAGACATATGAAGTATTTGCAGTGTCTGGCACGCATCGAAGAGCTAAGGTGAGTATTTTATTCTTATTTTAGCGGACTGACGATCTGACATAACCTAAAGAAAACACTGCGGTATACAGGATAGAGTTAAAAACTTGCCTGCTTAAGATTTTATTGGCTGGAGTGGAATACTAAATAGACTTTCTAATAGCACAGAGTCTACCCAATGATGAGGCGGGTGTGGTTGTTGTAGCAAGATCTCTCTGTAAGCTACTTATAAAAACGCTGCCACTGTTCCCTCAGTGTGTTGGTTCAAATCTTTTTTTGTTTTGTTTCTTACAGACAGATCAGTCTTTTATTCTCAGCAGGAGACATTTGCTTTACGAAATGTAGGATTTTTTGCATTTGTTTCTTGAACGTATTTAGGAATGTAGGAAAGAGTTGCAACAAACCAAACACCCTAAGGAAAATGTTCTTGTAGGAACCTTTCATGGGTTATCCATATTAAAACGGTGGGGAACCTCTGTATGTTCTTTGACAAACCCTTAGATAATAATAAAATCTTGGTTACTACAGTGCCTGGGTTCGAAGGGAGGTCCGTGCAAATTTGCTGTGCTCTATCCGGGTTGGGTGAGCAGGATGTTGGACGCTGCCATGTTTGGCACCCCGGTGGCAGGTCTGGCGCTTGCAAGCTCCCTCACGGTTTTTGGTCGGGGAATGCGCTCTCCCTGCGGGGAACGCGCACTTATGTGTCAAGAAACCTGTCCTGCACCTGTCGTGGCAGTGAGGCAAGGTCGTGATTGGGACATCCTGTAATAAGACTGTTGTTCCCTCCTCCAGTGACACCATCCAGCAGTGCCTGATGACCAACAGCGTGTGGGAGGCTGTGGGCACTGTGGGCGCCATGGCACGTCTGGATGTGGGCCTGCAGAAGTCTGGCTGTTCTCACCTGCAGGCCTTCCTCAGAGAGACTCTGCGCTTCTGGCATAAGATCCTCAAGGACAGACTGGCTGGGTATGTAATGATAAGGGTCAGGCATGAAGGCACTCCAGGATGGTGGTTGAACGTGTTCAGTTCTCCCGGAACTGGCTAACCGGAGTCCGGGGTTTATGGTTTCCGGAATACCGGCTCCTTGTTAAAGCAATTTGTCTTAGTGAAGTGCTGATTGGTTGATCTGACAACTGGAGCATTCATGCACATATCAGAAAGGTTCCCATATCAATGAGCGACACAATGATACATCAAAAGACAGAATGCAATGTTGCTTTTAAAACTAGTTATATAAAGGACTAACAGCAAATATACAGGGAGGTGACAAATTTAAGGGAAAACCCCTTGTGTCTCAAGAAGGTGTTAAGCCATGAGCTGCTTAAATGTGTCTTGGCATATATTCTACACGTCTCTGGAAGTACTGGAGGGATGGAACACCATTCTTCCAAAACAAACTGCTTTTATTTGGTGTTTTGAGGATGGCAATATTCAGAAAGGGAGCCAGGAAGAGAACTGCAGATGGTAAATATCCCCTGACCAAGATTCCTAATACTTCATGTCTTCTCCTTGTTTTCCTCTTCCACCTGGCAGTGATTTGGAGGAGCTACTGACCCAGCTCCACTGGCCCTTCATCTCCCCTCCCAGTCTGTCTCTTTCCCCCCCTGCCAACGCCCAGGAGCTCCAGAGCCAGCTGGAACTACTGGTATCACAGCTCCTGTCCCTGCAGACCTCGTATCCTTTACCACTTATCTTACCCATCACATACGGCATATATGTAATACACCCTTTTACACCATAATCATGTAGACACAATGGATTTGACTCACTATGGTGTACTATAATCATGTAGACAATGGATTTGACTCATTATGGTGTACTATAATAATCTAGACACAATGGATTAGACTCACTATGGTGTACTATAATAATGTAGACGCAACGGATTTAACTCACTATGGTGTACTATAATAATCTAGACGCAATGGATTTGACTCACAATGGTGTATTATAATAATGTAGACACAATGGTGACTGACTTAATACTTTAATCCCTTTTGGTTACCGGTTTACCATAGCAAGAAGACTTTTGAGGTGATGGGTGATGCTCTATAGTTGAATAGTTATTAGCCGTGGTATTAGCCATACACCCCATCCCCTATGCCATTATCTCTTAATTATACACTATTATAAAGCACTGTCGTCTGGTTCCTATTTGATACATAATCCTGCAGAACGTGTGGCAGTCCAGGAGCAGGTCAGGCTTCTTGTGAACCACAACTTTGAGACATTCTGTTGAGATGAACACCCGGCCCGTTTCTTTAACGTCCGCCTCAGTGATGATGTCATTTCAGAGATGCCCATCTCTGTGTCTCGCGTCGGGTCGCCCCCGGCAACACCCCTCTCTCTTCCCATCCAGATCATGCTTGTTCCTCTCAGTAAGCGATTCCGGTACCACTTTACTGGAAACCGCCAAACCAACACACTTAACAAGGTCAGGATGCATGCGAGCACACACACACACACACTATGTTAATAACACTCTCAGACTACATTAACATCATCAACCGTGTCTGTAGCCTGAGTGGTACCTGACCCAAGTCCTGATGTGGATGGGCAACAGCGCCAAGTTCATGGAGGAGAAGATTCAGCCCATTCTGGACAGAAAAGGGGCTAACATCAGCGCCAAGGTGGGAGGATCACCCACTAAATTATTACCCAGAACCAAAACTAATAGTTCACATGTCTATCATAGGAGCTTTGTTATCCATGGAGTCATATCAAAATGAGTGGCCACGCTTCTCATGCAGTCCCACCCCACCGCCACCAGGTGGAGCTGTGTCGCGGTCTACTCGCCCTGGCCCAGGAGAAGTTGGCGTCTGATGCCTCCCGGCTGCTCTACGACGACGCTCTCTTCTGCCACCTGGTGGATGAGGTCCTCCAGTTCGAGAGGGATCTGCGCAGCACCCACTCCTTCCCTGGCAGCCTGCCCGGGGCCCTGGATGTGCTCCTGCAGGAGGCTGTGCTCCAGAAGTGGCTCACGGTGGAGAGGAAAAGTGAGAGAGGCGGCGGTGTGGAGTGAACCTCGTTGCTCCTCGCTCTTTCCCCTGGCTCGTGACCCTCCCGACATTTCCTCTAACCTGATTGGTCTGGATAGGTGTCTGTCATGGCGGAGCTGTCAACGTGTTTGCTCCTGCTTCTATCTGTAAATCTGCCAAATCCAGGGGTTTTTGGACCAGGGGGAAATGTCGAGGGAGCGTTCAGGACAGACTAAGGGATGGTATGAGTTGGCCGGTTTTAGAGTCCCGCCGTGTAATTCTGCGTGTGTCCTGGCAGTGGCCGTGGAGAAGGTGGACGCCATGTTGTCTGCCGAGGGGGCGTGGAACTCCCAGTACCGAGACATCAGTGACATGGACGAACTGAAGACCCCTGACTGTGCCGAGACCTTCATGACATTGGTACTGGTCATCACCGGTAGGACTTTCCTCTCCCTTCCCCTCGTTCTCTCTCCCCCTTGCGTCTGTTTTCTTTCTCTGTCTCTCTCCCCTCAGTCTCTCTCTCTCTGTGTGTTACTGTTGGTGCATCCCACTACTGTTAAAACGGCAACCCCGCCCTTCCCCCAGACCGCTATCGTGTCCTTCCCTGCCCGCGGGCCCAGCTGAGTTTCCTGGCCCTGCAGCGGGAGCTGGTGGACGACTTCCGCATTCGCCTCACTCAGGTGATGAAGGAAGAGTCCCGCAACCCGCTGGGGGCCAAGTACTGTGCCATCCTCAACGCCGTCTACTACATCTCTACTGTGCTGGGAGACTGGGGAGACAATGTGGTCAGTACTGGCTTCTCTCGGGAATCACTGACACAGTCTCTGGTAGTTTTGCTCTCATAAGAGTCACTGACACAGTTTCTGGTAGCTATGCCCTCAGCATAGTCAGTCTCACATCCATGTTCCTCTCCTCTGCCCTCCAGTTTTTCCTGCAGCTGCAGCAGTCAGCAGTGGCCCTCGGAGAGGAGGAGCTGTTGGGGCCCCTGGGGGTCACTGAGACCGGCCGTCTGGCCTCTCTGGAAGGGTCTCTTTTTGAGGGGCTCCTTGGGCTCCTGGAGAGGCTGAGAGGGGACATGCTGGGCCGGCAGCTGGAGGCGGTCATGAGGAATGTCCAGGAGAAAGCCCAGCCGTACTGCAAGGACCGGTCAGTCACGCCGTATGAAAGCGTCTGATAAATTGCTAAAATGTTTCTTCTGATTTAGACCAGCGGGGGAGATGTTTATTTCTCCTGAATTGCCGACTGGTGGATTCGCTGATGGGAACCCCGCTCGCCTAAACCCACTAGCACTAGACTTGAGGACTAAAATGTTCTTGATATTTAATATCGTTAAAGCATCCTCTACCACTGTGATATGTGGTCGTCCTGGCTGGCCGCTGTAAGACGCCCTGGCTGTAAGTGCTTCTGGGTAACGGCGGCGTAACGGCGGCGTGACGGGTGTTAGACGCTGTCTCCCCCAGGTGGTTTTCCCTGCCCCCCCAGTGCGACCAGGCCACCCTGTCCCTCTCCAGCTCCGCCTGCCCTCTGATGCTGTGCGTCAGAGACCATCTGCTCCAGCTGCAGCAGATGCTGTGTCAGCCTCTCTTCCAGAAGGCCTGGCAGGGCCTGGCTGAACGGCTGGACCTGTTCCTCTACCAGGAGGTGAGCGACACGCGCTGTCCTTGAGCAAGGCAGTTAAAATTCATAGTAGTTTAATTTACTGTGATATTTGTTTTGTGAACTTTTCCACCGGTGTGTCTATTAGGTGATCTTATATAACCACTTTAATGAGGGGGGTGCAGCCCAGCTCCAGTTTGACATGGCCAGAAACCTGTTTCCTCTGTTCGGTCACTACTGCAAGAGACCGGAGAACTTCTTTAAACAGTGAGTTTCCATTAGACACACGGGCCATTTTGCTGCCAGTCTTTCCTGAAAACATTTCCCTCTGTGTCATAACAGAAGTAAAACACACCTACGTGTGCCCACCGTTTCTCCCTTCCCCAGTGTTAAAGAGGCTTGCATCATCCTGTGCCTGAACGAGGGATCGGCTCTGCTGCTGAAAGACGTGCTGAAGCAGGCTCCGGAGGGCGAGGGTCCAGGGACCCCAGAGGGGCAGCAGCCCAGCCCCACATCCACTCTCAACGAGATGGGGGTCTTCCGCTTGGGCCCCAGCGACGTCCAAATCTTGCTCAACCTCCGGGTCTCCAGGCCGGGGCAGTGAAGGGACCTGAAGAGGAAACCACGTTTTGTTTTTTAGTCCTGTGGTCTTGGTGATGCTAGTTGCCTAAGCGAGGGGTGCCAGGAACAAAGCAACACGAACGGACTTGTGACCAAGGGTAGAACAGGCTTCAATTAAAAACCAATTAAATGACACCATATCCTGACACCCTGATCTAGACTTCTATTTACCTGTTTAATCCCCGGTTTTGTTTAATTTGCTTGTCTACAACTTTTACTTGTTGCATGTGATTTCGTCACACCAAGTCCAGCGTTAGGGACAACTCGGCCAAAGCCAAATGGATGTATGGTACATAAACAAGTTGTGTATTGATCAACATCACAGACTGCTCTCGGTTGGGGGACGAGATCTAGTAGTAACACTAAATCACAAAGTCCTTTACTTCCTTATTGTGGCTTGTCTTTGTAAAGGCACGATGTACAAACCCTCAGTACTGCTGTTTTAAGTGGTCAAATGCATTTGAGGACACAGTGTTTCAGCTGAAATGTTATACAGTATACATTTGTAAAGAATACGTGAGAATTAAAATTAATTATTTCAGTATGCTTTGTGGAACATTTTACTCTACCAGAAAAAGATTGTCTGACAGAACTTTTCTATTCTTTTTTCCATGTCCCTCGTTCCCAGTCGGCACAAGAAAATAAATTAAAATGTAGACCAAAATGATATACGTGTAAAGAGGAAGATAATAAAGGTGAGAATTGAGTCCTTATCATGGCTGGTCTTTGAAAGAACTGCGGAGCTATTAGGGACATAATAATCAATCATTTTACATGACATTGTAAATAATACGACATGGCAAAACGTCATTTGCTATCGCAAATCATATGATGTAAATACTTGTGTAATTATTTTATAAATCGGAAACGTATTATTGCTTAGTTGTTAAGAGAGATACTTTGACTCGAGTAAATTATTATCTGACAGTCTTTTTAATAGTGGCCTACATGTGTTCGTTTTTCTTTACAGCCGTAACTTGATTAGTGGTCTTAAGTATGCACATTTTGTAATAAACAAAATAAACCCGTCTCCCGATAAGCAAGTATAATAAAATGGTGATTTAACCGAGTCGCTAGCGGCTGGTCTGTTCAACACTTGCTGAGAATTTTGGCGGCATCTCTTGGACACCAAAAACTCTGCTGGGTAGACAATCTTCTAGTCTGGTCTGACGCCCCATCTGGTTTGTGCCTGCACGCCGAATTTGTGATCTACGGTGGAGCTACGTTCAGCCTCGTTTGTGGTTTCAAAACAAACCCGGCGGATTTAAACGACTCTTTGGTTTTCGCAATCATGTCGACTGCCCTCGAAAGCTACATCAACCGTATCCTTTCAATTAACGTTATTTAGTAGATGCCATTTGCTTATAAATCGCGTGCTTAATAATACATTGGTGCGTTGGCCTGCTCGATTAGCATGGGTAGACAAGATTACAGGCTCTTTGTAACGCCCCATGCTAGTACTGGCTTTTAATGTAATTAACGATACCCATGAATAACTAGCTAACAACTAGAGTAGAATTTGGATTTACTTTGAGTTTTATTTGGTATCCAGGCAAACATAAGTGCACGATGTTAACCTAGCTAAATGTGTAAGCTAACCATTTGTCTATCGCGCATGCGCAAAAAAATGAAGTGGAATATATTCAAGTAGTTGAAATGTTTTCCTTAGCTATGGTCTTTCAGGTACCGTTGCTATCGTTACTTCGGACGGACGGATGATAGTGGTATGGATCTAATAGGTTAAAATTCTACAATCTCTCTGATTGTATGTATGTGATGACGATTTTGTTCCGTGTTTTTGGTCCGTGTGTAGGGTACTTTGAAGGGTTTTGACCAGACCATCAACCTGATTCTGGATGAAAGTCATGAGCGTGTTTTCAGTTCCTCTCAGGGTGTGGAGCAGGTTGTCCTGGGACTATACATCGTCAGGGGAGACAATGTGTGAGTACCTAACGAAAAGCTTAAAGCCGGGGACCCCGAGTATGCACACGTTCTAAATGACATAGATTGGTGAAGACAATGGGTGTTCCAGGAATTGAACTGGCCCAGACAAATATCAGTGTGGTTTTATAGTTTAACAGCATACCTTTTCATAAATATATTTATGTTTGTGTATTTTGAAATGCTGGGGTAGCAATAGTTCAAAACAAACACCCTCTAAAATCCAGGGAAATGGTACGATGGGGGAGAGATGTGAAACTATCTTGTTAAAACAAATCTCAATTCCCTGCGTTGCAGAGCTGTGATTGGAGAGATTGACGAGGACACTGATTCTTCACTAGACCTTGGAAACATCCGTGCTGAACCCCTCAACTCTATAGTCCACTGACCTGACCCCTCGACCCCAACCCCTGTGTGCTTGTTGTTTTCTCGAGTGTGCCACCAAGGACTAATGCTAGGATGTTCATACGTTTCTGTTGATATTTTTTAATAAAAAGTGTGTTTTGTTAATCCTAGAGTGTGTTGTTGTTACTCGGCAATGTGTGTGTGTGTGGGTGTTTGTGTGTGAGAGAGAAGAGTGTTGCATGGTACTGATATAACCTGTGATCATATTGAAAATGGAACCAACTGAGGGATAATGTGTAGCAGAGATAATGTGTAGCAGAGATAATGTCTAGCAGCTTCATCACATTTGTTTTTTGGACCATGAAGAATAATAACATGATGCCCTCCTAGTTTGTGAAGTGGTTTCTTTGGCCAAAAATAGGCAAACGGTGGAATTCTCTTCTCACTTTTACAGAGGCTGTGGCTCAATAAACCTGAAAACAATTTGTTAATAGTGAAAAAAATAGATAAGTATTTATCAGGTTGCTTATGCCCACCAGGCATTTGAGGGTGTAGCATTTGAGGGTGGAGTTGGGACTGGGCCTACAAAACTGACGAAGTGGCAGAACCAAGTGGCCATAAGTGGCCGTCCAAGTCCAGTTACTCTGGGTCTGAATGTGCTTTCATAGGACCCGTTGCTGGATGACCTTTGGGCATCATGAGAGCTGCTGGGAATGTTTAGAGTGTTTGTTTAGTCAGAATATTGTGTAACCTTGTAGCAGATGTGATTTGTGTCTATTTGTAGGTTTGATTTCCCTCTTAACATTTTCATTCATTCTGAATTGTACTTGGGGGGAAACATATATATATATAGCAAGCTGAATTTTAGGCAGGTAATAACACCAGTTAACATGTACTGTGAAGGGAGGCCTACATCCTAGGTCCCTTTAATGCCTTCATCTCCTACCTCCTAGGTCCCTTTAAGGCCTTCATAACCTACCTACATGGTCCCTTTAAGACCTTCAACACCTACCTCCTAGGGTAGATTATGAAGCCCTTTATGTGTGATCATGGATGTATGAATGTAATTCTACTGGCCTGTATGATGTTCCACATTTCCTCAATTTCCATCATCTTAGTCATTTAGCAGATGCTCTTATCCAGAGTGACTTACAGTAAGTGCATTCATCTTACGCTGGCTTGGAAAACCAACAGCTGACCATCATAATAATTATGCTTTCCTTCATCAAAGCCATTAGTTGGCAAAGTCAGTGCCAGAGAAATAAAAGTGTTTTCATTCTTGTTTTCTCTCAGGAGGGGGGATACACAAGTCTTATATAACATATAACTTACAGTTATGTTCATGATTCCATCATCATGTGCTTGATGACCTGCACCTGTGATTATTAGATGTGTTTGATGACCTGCCCCTGTGATTATTAGATGTGTTTGATGACCTGCACCTGTGATTATTAGATGTGTTTGATGACCTGCACCTGTGATTATTAGATGTGTTTGATGACCTGCACCTGTGATTATTAGATGTGTTTGATGACCTGCGCATATGATTATTAGATGTGTTTCGTGATCAGCACCTGTGATTATTAGATGTGTTTTCATATAGTTGGTGTTATGGCTGAAAAAGGGGTTCTCCCTCTGTGATTTGACCCTGTAAGAAAACCTTGAATGATTAGAGATACAGTTTTATTGATTGCTCTAAGCAACCGCCGATGACGCGTAGGAACATCTTCCATCCAAGGTGTGTGTTGGTGTGTGTCACTATGGAATGATGACCTCTGCCACGAGGGGAAGAGTGTGTAGCTGGTCAGCTGACCCCAGGGTTAGTGCCCGCTGTAGGCTGACTCTCAGCTCTGCACTCAGCTCTGGCGTCTCATAGTGGACACGCAGCCATGGTTGACCTGGTGGCAGAGGGTTTAAGGTCAAAAGGCAGGTTAGGGTAACACCGACACCTATTATCCATACACAGTTCAGGCAGTTCTCACCTTTCTCCACCTTTTGTCCCAGGGACACCAGAAGCTCCGCCCCCACGCTGTGATTGATAAGTTGTCCAACCTTTGAACGCCCCGCCCCCAACCGCTGCAACACCTTGGCGATGACCATGCCGTCAATGTCCAGCACTGACCCTGCAGAGACCGACAGCCTGAGACATGTCCAGCACTGTCCCTGCAGAGACCGACAGCCTGAGACATGTCCAGCACTGTCCCTGCAGAGACCGACAGCCTGAGACATGTCCAGCACTGTCCCTGCAGAGACCGACAGCCTGAGACATGTCCAGCACCGTCCCTGCAGAGACCGACAGCCTGAGACATGTCCAGCACCGTCCCTGCAGAGACCGACAGCCTGAGACATGTCCAGCACCGTCCCTGCAGAGACCGACAGCCTGAGACATGTCCAGCACCGTCCCTGCAGAGACCGACAGCCTGAGACATGTCCAGCACTGTCCCTGCAGATACCGACAGCCTTTACACTTATTGTGTGTGTGCGTGTGTTCGGTGTGTGTTACCCGGGATCTCCGTTTTCAGGTCGGTCAGGTGGTGCGCTCGTCTCAGGACGCTGTGGTAATCAGCCTTGGTGGAACAGAGCAGCGTCGCCGTCTGACTGGTCACTCCTTGTCCAATCATCATGCCCCGGAACTTCTCCAGAGCCGACCCATTTTGCAGGGTTTCGGCGATGACTCTCTTCCCCTCCTCCACATCGGTCGCACGCCCGGTCATCAGCAACAGCAGACCGCCTATGTAAACACACACACACGCGCGTCAACGCCGCGTGACGCGAAGCCTGGGGCGTTTGAGGTGTATGTGGGCTTGCGTGTGGGCGTGTCCCTCACCCAGTAGCGTCACCAGCTCCACTAAGTCGTCAGGACCCCTCCCCTTCAGACTCTCCAGGGATTCGATCACCTCCAGGGAGTTCCCCACACAGCGACCAATGGGACAGTTCATATGACTAAGCACCGCGCCCGTATGGATCCCCAGACTGTTCCCCACTGTCACCTGCGGTCAGAGGGGGTCGTCGCTAGCAAGCACAGTCACAGACCCTGACCCTATCCACGATGGACCGTCTTCAAATCACCTTTTAAACCTGACCTTTACCTTGCTGCTGACCTTTTGCCTAAACCCGCCCTCGGGGATATAGAATCATCAGGTAATCAGGACCAAAAATGTAACTGATTATGTTCAGAGGACAATTTCCACGTAGTACACATTATACATGCCGTGCTAAACTGCCTGAAATTAGGCCAAAGCAAAAAAAATACTGTTTAGAAATATAGATGTTAGAACAATTAATTGCCCCATTAATATCAATCACTCATATCAACACGCACATCATTCCAGCGTATCATTCATACCCTCCAGACCTTAAACAGCGATATCAGCAAAGCGATAATGAAGATAAGTGGTCGGTCGGTGGATTATTCTCAGGTAATGGTCCCCTCTCCAAATCAGATGGCAGGTGGGTTTTGTGGGTAAGTGGGGTAAGGAGTGATCCGGGTTACCAGTGACTGGGCCAGTTCCCTGGCGCTGCTTAGGTCTTTGTAGAGCGCCGCCTTGCCAAACTTAACATCCAGAACCAAGGCACTCAGAGACTCCGACCCTTTCTTAGACATGATAGAACCTGGAGGACACACACACACACACAGTATAAGGATGTGGTTTGGAGGGGAACTCAATTTCAAGGTTTTTCTGTTGTTATCGTTTACGAACCTGTGATGAGCGGTAGGCTGTCGACGGTGGACGTGGCGTCTCTGAGAGCGTACATGACTTTGTCGGCAGGCACCAGGTTATCGGTCTGTCCCACAATGCAACAGCCAACCTCCTCCAGGATTCGCTGCAGCTGAGGACGGTCACGACATCACAGGCCTGTCATTATACAACGTGAACGTGTGTTTGTCAGTTGACTGTGTGCAAGAAAGGTGAGAGAGAAAGAAACACGGGTGAAAAGAAAATATCGACAGACAGTTTAGAGAGTGAGACAGGGGAGAGAGAGAGTTGAGAGAGAGAGACAGGTCAGAGAGACAGGTGAGAGGGCATGCACCTGTTCCACTGGCTGACAGACATTAAATCCAGGTATGGACTCCAGTTTGTCCAGTGTGCCGCCTGTGTGTGCCAGACCTCTGCCACTAATCATGGGTACCTATGGACACACAGCAGACAGTCACAGACCCCTCCCCCACACAGCAGACAGTCACACACACACACACACACCGGCGCATGCAGTTACCTTGCAGCCGCAGGCAGCCAGAGCCGGAGCTAGCACCAAGCTAACCTTGTCTCCCACTCCACCCGTCGAGTGTTTATCCACCACAGGCCCCTCCCAGTGCGACGGCCATACCATCACTTCCCCTGACATCATCATCTCCTTCGTCAGAGTGAGAGTCTCCTCAGCTAGCATCCCCTTCTGCCAGATCGCCATGAGCATCGCTCCTAAAGGCACAAACACACCTCTGAGGAACTTTTGCAGTCCAAAATGTGTTCCCTTTAAAAATCCTATTTTATCTAGCCCTTTATTATTAAATGTCCCCGTTTAATTCACATAATCCCCCAAAGCTAAAAATCAGCATAAAAGCAAAACCAAACCACCTATGCCTAACCTTAGCCTAAATTCTAACCCCAAGCCATTGTTTTTTTTTTGCCTCCTTCTTATTCCACCGGGATCTTCGCGCGCGTTATGCTTGAATTGAGTGGAAGGGTCCATGCATTGTTGGTGCCTTGGTGCTTTGAGACAAATGTATATTTTTTCAGGAAATGTGATTCATGCGTGTCTATTTTCCCCAAATCAAGTAGTCTGCGTTTCAAAAGCAGTACCCTTATTCCACCAGTTAGAAACCCATAAATGGACCAAAACTAATGAACGCCACCTGTTGACAGCGTATGGAAAGTGAATGAAGTGACCCTAAACTGACTTGGCTGAGATGACCAGTCTAGGGGTCACACCCGAAAAGGCACGTGCACCCCTTGTCTTAATCTGTGACTGCGGAATGTCTAACACTCCCATCATACCTTTATCAAAAATGTATATTGACAAACTTCGAATACGCGTAGAAATAATCGCACAAGCGTTTCATACAGAATGAGCCCCTTGAACTTGACTATTGGACACGCAGTCTTGTGTTAGGCTCTTCTATCTATCAACACCTTATCTCGTCTCTCACCCGTCGGTTCTCTGCGACCGACCGGCACGTTTCTGGATGACGTGTTTGTGTGTGTGTTGAGGGGTGTGTACGAGCTTACCAAGCTGGCCCTCTTGGATGGTATTGTACTTGACACCCTGCACAAACTCTCGAATTTCCAGCACGCTCAGTTGTTCACCGTCCCGTTTCTTTCGGATGAGCTCGGGAAAATTGTCCGTGCCAAGCTCTCGATGCGCCATCGCAACCTGACACTTAGGGGCGCCTGACAACAACAAATGATTCTTGTCCATTGAATGGCTTAAAATATATGGCTAGTTTTTCTGACCTGAATAATGGTAGTTTAAAAGGCATGTTAATTATTTACTTTTATATTTTCTGCGGAAAATGCTGTCATAATTTATAATGCTTTTAAATGTAATCTAAGCGATGAACCGATGACCGAATGTTTTCAAAATGTTTTAGAAAAATGCCGAACACAACAGTTTTACAGTATGCAGTTGGTTCAGCCTATATTACGATATGATATGGATTTTCAAACTTAAAGAACAACTTCAACGCGAGTTTCCTACCTGTTGTCCAGCTGTCAGATCCGATAGATAAGCTGTTCTCGCTCATAATGTCACGTTCTCAAGTCTCGGAAGACCCTGACTATAAAACCACACTCCTGCTGCTGGGATGACCTAGTGTCGGAATGGATGAGTTATTAACTATTACCGGAGCCATAGTCCAGGAAAGTCCAAAAAGAAAAACAAAAAACTTGGAACCAATTAATTAAGCCACCTATTCTTTGAACCTACAGCAGCAACTATTTAATACAGCCATTGAAAAATGTAAGAGACCAAAAAGCTGAAAAGGAAACTTGTGAGTGAGGGACGTATTAAACACTGGCTCATTTCCTACCTGACATAGGCCATAATATGTGTATATCAGCATAAATGTCTAAAAGAAGTCTGAAGGGAAGTTTTAAGTTTGTTTCAAATAGATTTATTTTTATACAAAATTGTTCCAAGAACCTGATATATTGCCCATGGATTCTTTCTTGCAGGTCCGTCTATCAGTCTACACTGACTTGTATTTTCCTTATAACTCACTTAAGATACTCGCAGCAGATTACCCCAATACGGACCTTCCCACCCTAGACTTCCCTAGATGGCCTAATTTACTAAGAAAAGAGGAGGAGGCAAGTCATGTTAATATCTAAAATGTATTATTGTAAACATAACAGACAGGATACTATACATTTACCCTTTAAGGCCCTCAACGATTAGCCCTATAATGATATTCTTTGCCCCATAAACCCAAGTGGGGGTAAGTAGACCGGCCCAGTACTCTGACCAGCCTATTTGTAACTTGCAGGTGACGGGTGAGTGGATGGTTTGTTTTGAATTCAAAATAACTTTGTAACGCCTGGTTTTACATTAAAGAGATATTACCTGTTCATGATAGTGTCAGGACTTGCCATGTGGAGTAAGGCAATAGAAAAACCATACAGAGTGTATTAAATAGGGAGTGAAAACACTGGTTACTGCGTATTATCAACCGTAGAATGATTCCATAAAGGTCCAATTTATTGTTGGCCAACATGCTTTGGTCTGGAGAAGGTCTTGTGATTCACCTGTGCTGGTTAGCGGTGGCAGACAAAAGCAAGTCAGTTGAAGATCTTCAGGGCTGTCTTGTCTTGCTTCAGGCTAATCAAGAGTTTGTTCAGGGTTGGCAAGGCTTTGCTCAGGATATGCAAGGTTTGTGTTTGCGTAGGCCTGGTTTGTTTCGGAATAGGCATGGTTTAGGTTTTGGCAGTCTGGACTCTCGTTTCTTATCTTGTCTTTCTTACTAGCAGTCTGGTATAGGTAGACTGACACTACAAACTGGAGAATCTGCAGAGCACAAAACAAGAGACTATCATTTTTATTTTAAGTCCTCATCCAGGTCAATAAACCTCTCCTCAGGGACCCTGAGTAATGTTTCATTTCTGCTGAAACACTGAACGGGCACATCCGATTCACCAATCAAGGGCTTCAAGATTAGCGGACAAGATTAGTAGGGGCGCTAGCTCTGGAACACGTGGAACACACGGAATACATGCAATGCATGGAACACATGGAATACATAAAAAGTATTGCGGTCCCTGAGAATAGGTCTGAAGACCACTGTCCTAAATAACATCAAAAGCAACAACATGAACTACCTGTAAACTCTGTTAGACACAGGGTGTGTGTGTTACCTGAATGAGTAGGAGGCCCATGTCCATACCCACTACTGTTAAAATGTTGGCCTTCAGCCAACTGGTGGTTTTCTCTGCACAACCCTAGAACAGTAAGACACACAGACACACAAACACGTACTCAGTTTGCATTTGTATGGGTTTGCATGAGTATGTGTGTGTGTGTGTGTTCCATGCCTGCATATGTGTGTGTGTGTGTGTGCATAAGTGTATGCTAGCGTGTGTGTCTGGACGTACTTATGTTTGTGTGTGTGTTTGTTTAATTTTGTGCGGGATATGGTTTAATACCTGTGGATAGAAATGTGTTTGATTTCCATTTCCAAACAGCTGTGTGCCATATCCGGGGATGAACGGACAGGCTGTTGTGTTGAAACAGGAACAAGGATACACCTCTGATAGGCTGCTGTTCATGATGAACACGTTTGTCTGCCAATCATCAGGACTATTCATACCACAGCATTCTCCCTAGACACATGCATGCCAACACACACACCCACAAATACATTTTTACTAAACCTAATCCTAACCTTAACCTAAACTTAACCCAAACCTCTATTGTGCGTTCCTGTCTAAACCAGACACTTAAAGGAAAAACAATAACCACATTTTGGGGAGGTTCTTGTACCCGATATATAGTTAAGTCAGAAACACACATCACACACACACAGACACACACAGAGCGGGTCGGTTTTGCCTCATCAAACCTTCCAGAGTGTCTACATACGTAGTGCTGCACATCATCCAGAAGCTTCCAATACGTTTGGTGGACTGGGTTAGATCCATATTCACGGATGGTGTTTTCCACTGCCGTCACCATTGTGCTCTCGATCTGTAACAGAGCCATTTCTATGTCCTGTATTGGTTATGACAAGGACTTAACAGACAACTATAATTACAAATGAGTTCACTTTTGTTGTTCACTTGGGGGACGAAACACTACGGGAAAATGTTGGTGTTGTGGTACTTGCACCGAGCATGGACCTAGGACCTATGACCTACTCCTAGACCTACCTTCTCCCGAGCATGGACCTAGGACCTACTCCTAGACCTACCTTCTTCCAGTTCAACAAAAGGACGATGGTGACGAACAGCTGACCAAGAACAATGCAGATCAGGAAGCCCATGTACTAACAAGGAAGTAAAGAAATAAAATACACGTTCACCGGAATCTATCAGATCCCCATCTGTAAAAGCACTTGGTGACAACTGCCAACGACAAAAGGGCTTAAAAAGATCAAATTGTATTGATTGAATTGACAATACACACACCAGACCAGAAGTTAAAAAGTAGTCACCTTTGTGTGTATTTGATTTGTCGTGTTTTGTGTGTGTGTGTGTGCAAAGGTAAACCTATCCTGACCACTCACCATGAGTAGGAAACACCTGTTCTCCAGCTGGGCTCCAATACATCCCAGAATAGTCACTCCGACCACCACAAGACCAATGACAAAGAGCCCCCCTGCCACAGTGCTCAGCTCAACTACACACACATACACACACACACACACACACACACACACACACACACACAGGTTTAAGGTACATTTATTTTAAGAAATAAGGAAGACTAATCAGTCCCAATCTCTGTACTGATAGAGGTGGCAATTCTGCAGGCAGAACTTACCGGAGGTGAGAACAGTTACGAAATTGTTTTTGTCGAACAAGATCCATACTCCACACCCAAAGAGACTAAGTCCCAGAATCTATGAAGTGGATTAAAAATACATTTCATGTCACGTTTATCCAAAACCCGAACCCCTACTGCCGAGTTTAAGAGACCGCTAAAACCTCAGACAGAAACATCGGATGATGATTTCTTGTTGGCCACGGTTGAATTGCCCGGTTTTTGTACTTACGAGGAAAACACAGTTGACAACTGATGATATGAACTTCAGAATCTGAAGCTTGTCGTCCACCTTCATCACGACCTGCTAAAATGTGATTACTTCTGACATACACAGTGATTTAATACCAACCGGTCTAAACGCACAATCGAGCTGTCGATCGTACTGTAGCATTTTATTACACCCCCAATGTGGATGTGTCTATGCGTGTGCGCGCGTGAGCAATTGGAGACGTTTCCTGGTTTTATCACCTTGGGAACAGAGTCCAGTTACTTGTTCTTTGTAATCATTACCTACATGTGCACAAACCTACGCGTGCGCATGAAAGCACAAAAAACGCACACCTACATTCCTCTCCAGTATATATCAACAGCCGATTCACACCCCTGTATGTTATCGACATAAGTTCAAGATTGTTCTGACGTGCGAAAACTCGGATGGAACGGATGGAACCCTGTTGTTTAAGCAATTGCATCTTTAGGGGACATTTAGTAACAGTGCAGTTTCTACAGTAAGAGAAAGGTAATTTGACTCTATTATCAATAACTGTATGATTATAGATACAATTGGTGCCCCTTAAATGGGTGTCCCTGAAATGTTAGTGCTCAGCTGTAATATATTTTCACATTCCTAAACGATTTTTTATGTGCTAAGTAGCGCAAACATTCGTGCGCAACATGCATCATTTGTAATATCGAAATGATGAATTCAGCGAATTTTGCAATCAACCGACACCCATAGATCCGCTCTTTCGTTCATTGTGAATCCGATAGTTGCGGACCACACAGTTCCACCACCAAGCACTAGCTGGCGGTGTAATAAAAAAAAAATGGTGGACCTACAACCCAAGTGTCAACGCAGACGAAGTCAGAAAGACTTCCGTGTATATGAAGTTCATGCATTTTCAGGTAAAAAACAATGCCCCGTTACTGTGCCGTAAAACTTTGCAAAAACCGGGGAGGAACACACTCCAAAGACAAAAAGAGAATAAGCTTTTACCCGTAAGTACCCAAATATTTTCATGCACGTTTGTAGTACAGCACAACTTGCTAGTTAGCATTATTCATGGATGACATTGCCATTGTGCATTGAACAATGCAATGCTTTCAGGACAGGTAGCTAGCTTGGTGTTTCATCAAAAAGCAGGAGGGCTCGTTTACTGTTGTGCATTATAAGTAACACGTGACTGGTGCTGCGTGAATTGTTTTGCTGATTATTAAGAGTATTAATGCTATTTGCATGGGTCGCAAAATATCCAACCAGGGAATATTTACGTTTCCCCACACGTTTAAATTGCGTCTCCTCCCAGGTTCCCCTTGCAAGACGAGGCCCGGCTTCAGGTCTGGGTGGACAACATGAAGCGGGAGGAATGGGTCCCCAGCAGACACCAGTATCTGTGCAGTGAGCACTTCACAGAGGACTGTTTCGATCTGCGCTGGGGTATACGGTACCTGAAGCACACAGCCGTTCCCACCGTCTTCCCCCACACACCTGATGTAAGTAGAGCACAGACGAACACCCCCTCCCCTTTTAACTCGATATCTCTATTCTTTCGGTACATGGCAATTTGCATCTGCATTGTATGTACCCAGGATCTAACGGAAGTTTGGCTTTGGTGTCCTGGCAACCATTCTGTTACTGGCACAGTACTCTTAACATTAAGTCTACCTGTCAATCCATTGAATTCTATTTTACGTGACAAAATTATGGTGTCCTGGGTGTTGTTTAGTGTTAGTTTTGTTTATTTTCACCAAAAACGAATAATGGTTTGTTCATTTCAATTAAATCCAAAACATTTAAATCACAACCATCACCTGTTTACCTCAGAATGAAGAGAAAACGGTCACTACCCACAGGAAGAACACAAAGCCCCATGCCAGGATATGCCATTCTAACATTCAACTCATCCAATCCCCCTCTCCGTCCAGCAAGAGGAAACCTCTGATTCTAAAAAGGAGAGTTCGAGTGGAACTGGTCGCCAAATGTGCCACGCCCAGCCCAGAGGACGCCGGAGAGGCCGCGGTCGCCGCGCCATCATACACAAGACGTCCCCTTTCGGACAGCGAGTCCTCCGCTCCTACTGGAATGGTCCCGGAGGCCGCGGTGTGCGAGTTAACCGGAGACCTGCCCGGAGATACCGAGGCGATACTGACGGCCTCCTGCCTGAACCTCCTCGGTGAGACCCGGAGCCTGGAGCGTCGGCTGGAGACCCTGGACTCCGCTGTGGCGGTGCTCTGCTGCGAGCCCATTGGCTGTTTCTCCGAGGCGGAGGCTACCGTGGACGCGCTCCAGGCCCTCGGTCAGACGTTTAGGATCTTCCCGCTGGAGCTGAGGAGGGAGGCGGGGTTTGTAGGTGAGGGGGTGGGCCCTGCGGTGGGAGAGGGCCCCGTGGAGGAGGAGCACATCTCCGTGTACGAGCACTCCTACTCCAGACAGGACACGGACAAGGAGCTGCTGTGGGGTAAAATAGCCAGCCTCCACACCAAGATAATGGAGCTGGACCGGCGGGAGGACAGCGCCGTTGCTAAGATACGGTCTCTGGAGGACGAGGCGGCTCGCCTGAAGAAGGACGGCCTGGTTTTCAAAGAGAAACAGAGAGTACTCGAGGACTTCATCTCTTCCGTCTTCCTTTAGTGTCGGTTCACCGCTGTCGTGGGCATTCGCAGCTTTTATTGCATCTTTTCGTACAGCGCAGGGTTGCTACGGTTTCACGTGTTCTTATTTATTACCTGTTTACATGTTTGCAAAGAGTGATGTTATGTATGTGGCGTGAACAGATTAATGGAAACGCCTAACAATTTATTAACATTGAAGACCTAATTCAGAGCAGGGCCCCCCTTTCCCATCAGAACTTCACCAGTCCTTCTTGGAATGCTGTAATACATGACCTGTGTCTAGTAGGATATTACTCTGTTCCTCAAGAGGAGCCTCGAGTGTTTTAAGGGACGAAATAGGTTGGGAATCTGCTTTGCACTATAAAAGTTAATTGATGTTCAGATGTAGTGATTAGGGTGGCCATTGGATGTGATTAGGGAGGAGTAGTGATTAGGGAGGAGTAGTGATTAGGGAGGAGTAGAGATTAGGGAGGCCATTGGAGGTGATTAGGGAGGAGTAATACATGAGTAACAAAGTAGTTGGGACGATAACACCATTTTAGGTGTTACTGAGTTGTTGAATTTATACAATTAGATGCATGTGGTTCGAATGGGCAGAAATGCAAATTAGGGGGTGTGGCACACATTGTAAAACTGAAAGGGGGAGGTGTGGCAGGTCCTAGAATGGTCAAACATGCAAATGATGGGGCGTGGATGTTACCAGTTGTAATAGCACATAGCAATGACTGTTTTATGACCAGCCCCTGCCCCATTGGTAGACTCTACAGTTCATGCCCTTTGGGACGGTTTTGAAGACAAAAACTAACCCTATAGTCTAGGACTAAGAAATCAAGTTAAACAGAAAGCCAATTTGATCTTGTTGTTTTAGTCCTAGACTAGGCTTAAGCTGGGTCTCCGAAACCGTCCTGAAATATCTACTGATATCACGTTTTGCTGTCCTCCCTGATTCAATACGCAGAAAGGACTTACAAGCGGGCTGTAGATTACTGACATTTCCGTTTTCAGCTCCATGCACTTGGCAAGGTTAAACATTTTACTCAATGTTCTGGCACTGTGAAGACCAACACCTGACCTTGTGATTAAAGGTTGTAATTTTCTTCAACACACAGAGGGCACCTCAGTGATCTTGTAACCCTTGATAAAAAACAACTATAACATACAACTGCTGAGCTGTAAATGCAGCAAAGGAGACCATTACATTATTATTTAAGTATGATGCTCAGACAAATCCACTTTGTTTCAGGTGTGTTTATTGTAAAGTAATGCGTGAGACATTCAAAGCCATGGGGGTCCCTTTGTTATCATTGGTCCTGCATCATCACCCCTAGCAACAACACAACAGCACACAGTCACTGTGAAAACTGTTTCATAAGATTGCCATTTCCGATGACATGATTTGCTAATAGAGCTTGAGCTTGAATTGCCATGGGAACACAGCACCCTGACCGCTCTAATCCATGGATGACGGGTTTAACAACGCTGTAATTACGGGCAGGTGCTCGCGCACTGTTCCTTTGTCGGTGTCTTAATTGTTGGAGGGAGGATCATGATCGAGTTCCAAAAGAACGAGGCATCAATTCAGGCACGGGCACAGGTAGACCCCAGGGCGTGCTTGAGCCTCTGGCGTTTCCCCCTCTGACTCAGCGAGTGCCCCTTTTGATCAATCATCAGGGGCTAAATGGCACGTTGTTCTCTCATACGGGCACGTGCTGGCAGAATGTGACGGGCATGAGGAAGCGGATGGGAGCGTTTCGCATCGTATGTATCTGAGGAAGCTCGAAACGTCTGTTTCGATGATCCTGTGCCTGTGGCAAGCAACATTGTCCGGCAGAGTAAATTACATCGGTACAAAAGAATGTTGTTTTTTGTTTTTATTAATCAATGTCATGAAACCTTATAATGCTCCGTTACTGCAGTTATTCAGTCCATTTTATAACAATGCAAAACATTTTCATTTGGTGCCGGCATTTAGCAACAAACATGTTTCAGCTGTCACATAACATCACTCCTCCATTAATGTTGGTCTCCATGGGCAATCTCTTGTTTAGTGATCCCCTTCTAACCTGCAGGTAATGTATAGGTTGCAATCTTCAGTACGTTGGTTATCATAGATGTCAGTGTCAGTCAGGTTAAACTGTGGCTTGGTAAACAAGTGCATAAACAACATTTCAATGCTTCATTGTCCGGTCCATCATGGCCGAGGTAAAGAGGATGGAAATGATGGTTCTGAAAACATTTTGTATCAAACCTCAATTAAAGCTTGCATTCACTTCGAAGGCCCAATTGTGATGTTTTATTCACTAATTGGTCTTTTAACTAGTTGCATCAGTTCTTTTGAGAATAGCTTTGATTTGATTGTCTGAAATACCAAGCAGGTGAAACTATTAAAATTGGGTGAGCTGTTTACAAGCAGGCAGCACCTCTTTCCGCTGAATTCACTAAAGCATTACTGTGGGAGGAAGCCAGAGCATTAAAAAATGATTTGGACTGCTTTTTTGCCCTTTTATAGCACACACACAGTATAATACAACAGCATTATGTCGGTCTTAGGAAAACAATATTTGTTTGATTATGGATGGTTAACTGGGTCTCAATGCAATAATGTTGTCCTCTTAACAATCCCAACTAACTTCCCATTCGATGACATCTTGGCCCTCAAAATGAGTCCGCATTCTTCTCCCTTCTGGCAGTTTCCTAGTTATTTGAGTGCTGCTGTTTGTTGCCAAGCGATAGTGTAATCCTGTTTACGTCCCTGGCCCATATCGAGAATGATGAGAGCCACAGGGCAGGCTTGTTTGAACTCGAGCAACATCACCGGCTCCTACAGGACACAGGTTTATTGACTTAGCCAGCTCGCATTGATGAGCAAGCCCAAGTAACACTCGATTTGACCAGGACATTTGTAAAGGAACATTTGTTGCTCTCGAGTGAATAGCGCAATGCTTATTTTACAATGGGAACTGTTTCATGAATACCTGACGTGCAACGGATTGTGATGACATCATAGCACATACCTTGATTTTGTCTTTTGAGTTCTAGAAGCACTCGGTTTCACATGTGAGGTTTTGCTCTGGAAAACCGTACATTGCAAGTCCACCGGAGCTTTCTACTTGCACATTGTCTGGACAATCAATTAACAGTAAACTTTATACTGTATTCATAGGTATTTAAATCATCAAACAAAATAATATTCTTCACACCTATGAGTTATTGCGAAAGCGCATTTAGCATCCATAACAAGTCTGCCTCGGGTTAGAGAAATGAGGTACACGCAGAGATTCCGACTCAGCCCAATAAGCGTGATTTATTGCTCTGACCTTTCGATGAGGTTCTCTGTGCGACACTCATCATAATTTATTTGAGGCCATACAGTGATTTCTGGATGACCTATAATTTGAGCTGGTGTCTTCAAGGTGATAATTCTGGGTATGTTTTATATGTTTATAACCTTCCCACGGTGGAAGATGTCTAGGTCGTCCTTGGTACTGAAGTGGTGTAACTGGGCATATGTGTGTGTGCTGACTAGAGATGCTTCCTCAGGGAAGGAGGGTTGGCAAAGGATGGATTGATTCCAAGGATTTGTGTGTTTTGTGCAGAACCTTGTGTGAGAGACCTGTAAACAGGAGGCTGTGTGTGTGTGTGTTTTATTTTAATAATTAACCTTTTCAGTTCCTTCCAGGGTGAATGTTTCGAGATCTGTGTCTTGTATGGGCCTGTATAAACCAGGTGTATACTAACCCTGTTCCTGGAGAGCTACTGTCCTGGTTGTTTTCACTCCAACGCAGAGATTCCGACTCAGCCCAATACGCAGCCTCATTCTGTAATTAACAATTTCATTATTAGAGTCATGTGGGCTTAATAATGGTTGGAGTGAAAACCACTAGGACAGTAAGCTCTCCAGCAGCTAGGGTTTAATACCCCGGGTATGAAACCTAAGGGTTTTTTAAGCCAGTTATTGCATAAGATAAAGAACAATTGTAGCTTTTTGTACTGAGGGATGCAACCAGGGTCACCATGACACATGAAACAGGACGCAGAAGGGAGGATAGTAAAGTGGCATCGCGGGAACCAGAGATCTATGACGCTTTTAAGACTTGTGCCGTCCTTTAAGCTGTTGACAGATCGACATGACATCTGTATTTAGGAATACACCAATAGAAATAATCTTTTTAAAAACACAACGCATGATAAAAATAATCATTTTCTGTTGTACAGTTACGTTCCTTTTGGACTCATTGGTACATGACTATTGTTGTAGTCCATTGTCTCAGAGTATAGACAAGATCAGGCTCTTTCCTGACGCTGGCACCTTGACCCCTGTTGTAAGATGAACTATCATTGAAGAATGTACATTCTTGGGTCAAAGCAATAAATCACGCTTATTGGGCTAAATAGAAATGTCACGGTAAAGCTAATCTCTCTCATGTTAAATAAGACAGCCTTCATTTCCTTGTAAACATAACTCTTGGAAATAGTTTTATTTTTCCTGCAGGACAGAAAGACACATCATAAGGGCTTTCCAAAAACATGTTGACTGCTGACTACATAATATAGCTGAAAATCCAAAGGCTGCACCTTGTTTCTTATAGTACATATACACATTCTACTGCTTGTACTGAACAACATAAAGGAACAGAGCACACACACACAGTTTTGTTGCTTTCACTTGGTTCTTCAGCACATTGGATTTCAAATTAACCAACTACTGAGAAGATAAAGGGCATGCGGTCTGCTTAGAGAGCTTTTGTACATGATTTATTACAGGAACACACACATGTCAAACACCTATGCCTCATTTTCATTTGTGTGAATATTCATCTGTCTGCAATACCCCTTTTCCACAACTCTGAAGGCTCTGTTTAGTCATTTTTAGGCCATCCTGTGTGGGAGGCCATCCTATTGTTTTAATACCCTGCAGTCTAGCCTCTCTAGTGTTGTGGGTGTTATTTGTTATTATATTGTGAGCATCCTTGGTCTACCAGGTCATTTTTCACTGCTGAGTGAACCACTACTCTTTCATCTTTTGTTGCTTTGTTTCTGGATGATTTATGGTGATTCATCTGCATCATGACTTAAATTGCATTGGTCTTTGTTTTGTCAGACATCAGCAAACGACTCCAAATGCACACTAGAAACAAGACTAAACATTGACAACACTTTAGTGCATCAAGTAATGATCACGCCCATGCACAGACCTTTTGCAGGGCATGAGCCCAATCGGAATAATAAATCCTCCCCTCCTCAAGATAAACGGAGGGCATGCAAAGTGCGCTCTTCCGCTTGCTGTGGGGAATGTTTGCTAATGACGCAAACACAACTGCCCATTAAGAGACAGCTTGGAAGCCAAATGTCCAAATACCTATGTTACCCTTCAACAGGGAACAACTTAAACAATGTGCTGTTATTTATTAAAAGTTCATCCCATAGAGCTAAAAATACCCGTCAATTGAAGCGGACTATATACAAGACGATGCTTAACCCCGGCATCGATATATATAATTTAAAATCCACAGTAAAATCTAGAGCCAAAACAACCGAACTTGTGTATCTGTCCGAAGTAGTGCAATGTAAACCACGATTGGTGGTGAGGATTTGCGATAACAGGACATGAGCAGTGAGCATGTCTCTTAGCTGTAGTAAAGATAGATCCAGGGGTTGGTGCAGCTGTTCAGACTAGCCAGCAGCATGATAAGGACGAACATGGGACCTGAAAGAGAGAGGTTCATGAGATGCAAAGCGCAGAAGGTATTCACCAAGACCGTGACCTAGATTACTAATAGACGGCACTGTAATAATGAATATGTTACGTTCGTGGCAGAATTGACACTAAAAATAAGACACCGTGTTTGTTGGTTTACTCGGTTAGGCTACTTAAAACGAACATGTATAGCTGATGCTTAATTGAGTGCTTGGTGCGTGGCTAATAAAAAAGAAATCCTCGGACCAACCGTTCGTGGGCGCGGTAGTGGGACTCCATGCCGACCACATCTGGACCACAAAGAAGGGGCTCCAGCATACCGAGTAGACGACAATGATCACGAAAGTCATTTTGACCGTCTTCAACATCGCGTTTGAGACACCCTTGGCACTCGCGCGCCCGTCCCTCGTGCTAGTTTGGAGCGCTTTTCTCTTCATGTTAAAGTATATCCCCGTGCATATTTTAATCTGGCAGAACAGCAAAATGATTGCCGGCATGACAAAAACCGCTAAAGTCATCCAGCTGATGTATATCTTGGACCCCCACGGTTCGATAAACGACGCCCAACAATCAAACAGGTTTGCCTCTACTTCTTGGAGGGAGAAAATAAATAATTGCGGGGTGCTGAAAGCCAAGGAGACCAGCCACGCTGCCCCGATGGCGACGTGCCTCCTAAAAGAACCCTTAAGAAAAGACACCATGGGTTTGCAGACTGCGTGGTACCGATCTATGGTCATGGCCACTATCATGTATGTTGAGGCGAACATGCCGACCACCTGAAGATATTTCACCAACCTACAAACGAAATCGGAACCGCGAAACCGGTGCGTAATCTCTATGCATAGCTGCGGGAGTACTTGGAAGAAAGCCACCACTAGGTCTGCACAGCACAGGTGAAGGAGGAACAGTTGGGTCCTTGTATTTCTTTTTCGTTTCGTCCACAGTGCATATAGAAGACATAAATTCCCACATGTGGCCACAACAAAAATCAATCCCAAAACTCCAGTTTTTAGAATCGCAAAGTCGGGTTCAACGGTTTTATCCTCTCCTCCCGCGTCTTCCAGCTCCGTACTGCTGTTTCCGCTATAATTTAGCTGTGTACTCATTTTGACTTGCGCTATTTATTTTCTCGTTTTTTTGTTGGTAATATATGTATGTGTATTTTCTCAAAATGCGGTTGACAACTCGGAAAACGCGTCTCTCATTTTACGCACTGCCGCTCTGAACACCGGCAACAAGTGCGGCAACAAGTAAGCGCGTGCAGCTCTTTTTCATCCAGAAAAATAAAATAAAAATAAGAGGGCAGACTATATCCGTCCTTAAAGGATACTCCTTTAAATTCGAATTAGTGTGATTGAGACTGAGGATTTACGAGCGTCAGAGTTTTTAACATTTTTTTTATTAGTAGTGTAGTGTTCAAGAGCCTAAGTTTATTTTGGGCTTCGGATTCTCACCACTAGAGGGCAGTTTCACTGGTGTTAGGGGTCGGTTAGGGTACTTATGTTAGGGGTAGGGGAGCGGTAACACAGAAACCTATAGGTGAATACATTAATATGGAGGGGTACTCATGGAGCTGGCGGCTTAATGGAACTCAGGTTTGGGTTGAAAATTCATATTAGTGTCCAATACTACATTTGCCAACATAACACACTTTAAAGAGGTTAAAAATATTTTGACATGTTAATATTTTTTCACTGTAAATGGCTATTGACAGAATAATGAGTGCTCTTAAAGTATACTTATGAAAACAGCACACTGACGTCATACTCACATGTTTATTGAGGATGAGAATTCAACAACAAAATTCGACCATGAGCGTGTTTTTACATATAGAAAACATTTGAATGCACTAAATCCATTAAAATAGCGTAACAACAGATTCATGACTATTGAGAACAGGTGCAGATGAAGCTGACCCAGCTAAAAACGGGTGTAGGATGATTTCCAACTCTCTGAAAATATAATAGAAAATGAAACAACTGTAAAGGAAGAACAGCTAAAAATAATAGAGTTAAGCGGATTGAATCCATATGATATCGTTTAATTCATTTAATTCTACACGTTATTATGAGCTCGGATATCGGATACTTCCGAGGAATTTTAAACGCACCATTTCTACAGTACAACAACAACAAACGGCAACCTAGCTAACATTACGTAGGTAATGAAGATACTTTTAGATTGATTTACAATGTCTCTTTAATCGAGGGGTTTTAATCAAAACCAAGCCCACGGAAATAATTTTTAGTGGTTAAATGGCGAGAAATATCACTCAAAACGGGAAACGTGCGAAAAGCGTGCTACGCCATCACGTAATGTTTTCTGTACTGGCTGTGCCGGACTACAGTGTGCCTTAACTGTTTTACTTTGCTGCTTGTCAAACTATTAATGAAACGCGGCGGACTACTCGGGTAATTAGCAAATATTTGGTTAGGTTAAGTACGTTTGTCTTTGATTTACATTAAGCATTTAGACAGAATGTCACTATGCAAGATCAAGGCTTTTTTGCTTTATGTTATATCTAGCTAGCTAGTAGCTAATGAAAAAACAAACGGCTGACCTGAAAAAAGATGACTTGTATTCGCAACTAGCTAGGTTTACTTATACCATTAGCAAGCTACTGACAGTCTTGTAGGTTGTAGAACTGCTCACAGTTATAGGCACGACTGCTGTAGAAAGCTCATTTAAAGTGTGTTCATGTTTCCCTGGATGTTTGGTGGAAAGTGGTTGAGTGTTGTTTGTGTCCACATTGTACTGTTTAGTAAAGACCACACGTTTGCCCAACAGAGATGTATCATTCGTCCATTCACTGCTAAAACTCTACAGTGTTCCAGAGCAACATTTTGCTGTCGATTACGTCTTTTAGCCATTTCTCCCTGAATCTCGTTTTCCCAGGGCTATGTTTGAGTCTGTTTGACTCCACGGAAAAGTACACATCCACGGGCAACGCCTGCGACTTGACCTTGCTGGAGATCACAATGACGAAGTAGACGCTGGCAGTTGCTTTCGGTATCGGGGTGTTCGGGGTAGGGAGGCTCCACTGCGCCCGGTAGCGGTAGTGCTTGTGGAACTCCAAATCAATCTCCTGCATGCATACTAGGCTGAAAAGCCAGCTGGGGTGTACCTCCCACGTGTGTATGTACTCCTCGATTTGCTGTTTCCCAATTTCAATCGTGAAGTCCTTGCACGTGACCCATTGGATGTTTTTAAACTCATAGTCAGGGTTGTTAACCACCTCGCCCTCGTGGGAGACTGCACTGCGCGCGTAGTCCAATGTCTCCATGGCATTTCTCACAATTTCAGAGGCTCTCAAGCTTAGGGTTGATGTAGGCGTCTCATCCATAGTCCCCCAAAAGCGTCCTTTGAATAAAATATTCGGAAAACCGATGTATTAGTTTCTCTAACGGGGATAGGATGTCTTTGTCAGGATTTGTTAATGTTTTGTAGGCTGTTTCCATGGGTACCGTAACAAGAAGGAACATCCGGGTTTCAGATGTCGGCCGTGGAACACTACCTTTTGTTTATAGGAAGGGAATGCAGCACGAAGTGCTTTACATCCAAACATTTGAAAACATTGAAAGAAACAATACATTTCAAGTGAAGGAAAATGTAAAATAAGGACATACATAGAAATGAATCAAAATGTAAAACTGGTGTTGATATAAAACTGATATAAAAATGCTATAACACTTTGCTGAAGGCAGTTGAGGAACGTAATAGATGAAGCGTTAGATATTTCTTGTGAAGGGGTTAATCAAGGACTAAGGTTAATTTTTATTTTGAATTTGTTGGAATATGGCTCTTTACTTTGATTAGGGGAGTCAGGGTACCGAGTCTCGTAATAGACCCAGAGTCTATGATGCCTCCCAGGCTCTTTACTACAGGTTTGATCAGGGAGTCAGGGTACAGAGTCCTGTACTAATTGTCTCCCTTTTGTTTTTAGGGGCTGACTAGGAGGATTTCTTTTTTTGTCCTCATTCATTTTTACGAAATTTGCAGTCATCCAATTATTCATGGCACTGAGACACCTTGAGAGTGAATTTAATGTGTCGATATCATCTGGCTCTACATATTGGGTGAAAAACTTTAACTTGGCTTAGAAATGGGATGTTTAATATTGGTCTATAGTGGCGTTGGACCTCAGATTCTAGTTGTGGTTTCTTTAGAAAATGCTTTACAACAGCAGTTTCATAAGCATCAGGGAAGACCCCAGTTTGGAGAGACTATTGAAAAAACGTTCCAGAAAGGTGGTGGGAAGGGGGTTGATAGGACAAGTAGTAGATTTTCTCCTAACAATCTTTCGGAAACAATGGCAATGCTATTATGTCTTTGTGTGCATTTCATCAGGGTTTCTTGAAAATCTTGTGTGTTTTATTTGCTTTAGGCCAAATTGCAACTGCTTATTTTACTCTGCTTTGCAAGCTGTTTTCTTTGTCTGTTGTCGTCGATCCTTAATGACCTCCAGCCTTCTGTTCTCCAGAACGTTTCCCAGCTGAACCACGACCAAAACTTACGGGACGACGGTGATGATGATTCGGGCCACCGTAAGCCCTGGCACGAATGCGCTGTAGACCGGCCACGCCTCTTTAACCCCGCCCCCTTCCCGTTGCGGGCGCGCAAGCCCACGCATGTCACGCATCCGGAGCACGCTCGACTCCGTTTCCAGAGCCGTCAGCGGCACGGACCTCCTCTCCAAGATATCCCGTCTCAAGCCCGGCACCGCAGCCTCCCATGCCGAGAAGGCACTGGCCAAGGTGGAGGCTTCGACCGTGCCCCCGAACCCAGCGGCTAGCGAGCACACGGCGGCTCCTGTAGCCACGGAGCCAACAGAGCAGGAGGAGAAGGGCCACCAAATGGAGCAACGACCGGGAGACGAGGAGGAGGAGAGAGGGCCGCAGCGGCAGGCCGTGGGGAAACCGTTCGCGGGCGCGGCGACAGACAAGCCACGGGCGAGCTTCATGGCGTCGGTCGCGAAGAACGCCACAACGGTCGCTAACTCCACGGCTAGCTCGTCCGCGGCCAAGCAGACGCTGCAGCTTTTCCACCCGACGGTCCTCTCCGCCAACATGGACGAGACCCACACCTCCCTGGCTCGGCACGTCAGCGACTACTTCAGCAGTGGTCTGTCGTCGGCGGACGGCACAGAGCCTCAGGGGGGCGACGCTGGAGCGCCCCATAGGACTGCCCGCCACCAGTGCCTCCAGAGCGGGCAGAGCGGGCAGAGTGGGCACCGCGTCCCTGTGCAAGTACCGGTGGCAGGTGAGACCAAGGCTGTTGAGGGCCCGGCAGCTACCCCGCTGCCACCCAGCGCCCCGGAGACAGATGCTGCCCCCTCTGCTACGCCCGCCCACGAGACCGCTGCCACAGACGGCACTCCCCCTCCTACCTCAACATCTCTTAAAAAGGGGGGGTTTGGTCAGTACTTGTCCGACCCTCGCCCCAACGTTCAGGCCTTCTTCGGAAGCTACATAGCGCCCTTGGTCCCCAGTAAGTTCAGGGGGGATCCCAGAAGCGTCACAGCTGGGGAGAAAGCAAAGGTTGTGATGAAGGCTGGAGAGAAGATGGAGGAGAAGAAAACAGAGGAGGAGAAGGAAAGGGAGGAGGAGAAGGCCAAGAAACTATTGCTGAGCCAGAGAGAAAAGGTAGTCAAAGACTGTGGAGTTTGAGCGGAAAGTGCTTCTTTACTGTGTCATGGCCACTTAACACAGTAGAAAAGCACTGCTCGTACGCAGAAACACAGCATTGGGACTGACTGTCTTCTCATTTTATTGTGCATGTGCAGGCTGTTGTCCCATTAGATAACTAGCAAAATAACAGCCTTATCTTTGACGAACTAAGTTCCATGGTTGAAGTCTGTGCCATTTCCCTGTCACTGCATAAACACTACTGTAGCTAGCTTAAAACTTCAGAACCGGCAGCCAAGTTTGCTTTCCAGACTCAGGCAACCAGCTAGGCAACCAGCCTTCAGTTTGGCTTTTTTCTGCCACAAAAACATGAATATTACTTAAACCTTGCGACAAAACCTTCCACAAAACCATAGCAATGCAATGAAAAAAAGATACATGTCATGTTGCCATTGTGCCAAAACTGAAGAAGGAGTTAGGGTGGCTATAATAATAAATAAATAAAGATGTGAGATTATAGTTGCGAGGGCAACCCCACTAATATCATGTACAGACCTTCGGTCTTCCAGGATTTACTTCAAGGTGATTGTGGGTCTTTAGCGTTTCACTCTGAAGAGTTGTGCAAGCATCTTGAAACATCTAAATTGTCAGAAGTAAAATAAAAGTCGCCCCCCTCCGTCGTAGATCACAGCGCGGGTGGGTGTGGACAACCAAACTAGAGCCCTGGTCCAGGCTCTGCAGAAGGCCACAGATGTGAACCTTTACACCTGTCGGGTGGAGGAGCTCAACCAGCACCTGCTGGAGTTCCCGGAGACCCGCGGTGTGGCTGTTAAGGTGGGAACTGACCGTGTGCGTCTGATTTAGCAGGGCGAGCCCTCAAGGAAGAGGGGGAGCCTGTGTGTACATCGACGGGTGAGAGTGTTCTGAGGCTGACCTGCTCTCCTTCCAGGAGAGGGTGATTCCGTGCCTGCTCCGTCTGAGACAGGCCAGGGACCCCGGGCTCCAAGCTGCCGTCCGAGAGGCCCTGGCCCTGCTGGGGCACACGGACCCGGTGAAGGGCCGAGGGATACGGGTCCTGGCCATCGACGGTGGAGGTACCCGGGGTCTGGTGGCCTTGCAGACCTTACAGAAACTCCAGGCGCTGACAGGCAAACCCATCTACCAGCTGTTTGACTACATCTGTGGAGTCAGCACGGGTATGTCCTGGTACCACGTGTCCGCTGTCTCCCCCTGCTGGACGGTGCTCACAAATCTCTTTGTTTTTTACGAGAGGCGTCACGCGGTTCTCTGGTTTTAGGAGGTTCTGTTTTGTACCCCGCTCTACCAGGCGCCATACTGGCTTTCATGCTGGGTGTGTTCCACATTCCTCTGGACGAGTGTGAGGAACTCTACAGGAAGTTGGGTTCGGACGTGTTCACGCAGAACGTCATCGTGGGAACCGTGAAGATGGGCTGGAGCCACGCCTTCTACGACAGTCAGATCTGGGAGAACATACTCAAGTCAGTGCGGGAGCCTCCTCCACCTTCCAGTTCATCAGCCAGTTAGTCCTTAATCTCACCTTGAAGGGTGCTGGAGGGTTCTTTCAGAGGAGCTGGAGTTATATCGTCTTTTTAATCCATATGAGGGTGCTTTTTGCTGTGTGCACAGAGAGGTACATTGATGGGATGACACAATGTATTATTAAGACACATCATCGAAACATAAAAAAAAGCCTATCATATATATAGATTATTTTAAAATTATGTTGCCAATTTAAAACTGTGTTGCCGTCCCGTTGTCCGGCCCTGTGTTGCCGTCCCGTTGTCCGGCCCTGTGTTGCCGTCCCGTTGTCCGGCCCTGTGTTGCCGTCCCGTTGTCCGGCCCTGTGTTGCCGTCCCGTTGTCCGGCCCTGTGTTGCCGTCCCGTTGTCCGGCCCTGTGTTGCCGTCCCGTTGTCCGGCCCTGTGTTGCCGTCCCGT
>JACXGK010004951.1:6866-35644 GCA_016801125.1 Novumbra hubbsi
AGAACTCCCCCACTGAACACCCACAGAACTCCCCCACTGAGCACTCCAGAGTTCCAGAGCTCAGCTTGAGAGATATGCTGAAATAGCATGCAGGCCCAAAAACCCTGCAGCATCTGAACTTAATGAGATAAGATTGTGAATATCATCTGCAGTCGAGTGTGGCATTAATTATTCATTCAGGAATTTAAGATGTACTCATGTCTAGTCCAGATAGAATAACAGACAATAAGGGCTTTAAAATGATACATGTAAATATTCGTAGCTTGTTACTCGAAATACATGACTGTACCTAAATAAGTCATAAAATAAATAAATAGCTCAGTGACGGAAAGTCATATCCGGGATTTGTTTTATTTGACAGATGTGGCTGAATAGAAACATATAAGACACAGAGTTAAAAAATTAAGGGTGCCATATAGAAAAGATTACTGTTAAAGAGATTTCACTTGAAACGGCCCTGTTAGCCTATGAAGGTTTATTTCTTGACATAACTCTACTTGACAACAAGTCATTGATGATGGATGACATTAACAGGCCACCAGACACCCAGCCAGCTCTATAATACATCTTGAAATAGAAAAGACATTCTAAAGTATTTACGGGTTTTTTTGCCCTCTAATCAGTTAGGCCTACAGCCCCTCCAGAAAGCTCTGTCTGTCCTTTTTGGAGTACACGCCTGCCGGGTTGGGAACCCGTGCTCTAGCATATCTGTTCCACATGCCTTTAACAACCAAGTCAATTCCTTTTTTATTTACATACACTGCTCTAAGAAATTAAGGGAACATGTAAAGATCCCAGTAGAACACCTAGTCAATTAAACTTCAGGGATATCAATCTGTCCAGTTAGGAAGCATAAACAATTGTGAATCAATGTCACCTGTTTTGGTGCAAATTAAAGTGACGATAGGTGTACTGGGGAGGGAACAGCAAGACAACCCCCAGAATATTAATGGTTTTGCAGGTGGTGGCCACAGACCTGCAAAACCATTGCTCTCTCCTTATCCTTCCTGACTGATTCTTCTCTTTTTGCCCTCGTTTTTGCCCTACAAAATGACCTCCAGCAAGCCACTGGTTTCTGACCAAACCTTCAGAAAACAGACTCCATGAGGGTGGCATGAGGGCTCGAGCTCCTCTAGTGGGAAACAACCAGAAATTACAGGCCGTTGTCACTCGGTTCTCTTCACAGATGAGAGCAGGTTCACACTGAGAACATGTGACAGACGTGCACGAGTCTGGAGACTCCGTGGTGAACATTATGCTACCTGCACCATCATCCAGCATGACCGGTTTGGCGGTGGGTCAGTGATGGTCTGGAGGGACATATCCTTGGAGGGTCCCATCTATCGACTTGGGTCTGACATCTACATCCAAGGCCCAATGGCACCTCAAAAGAATTCCAACATGGTTACGAATGTGGCTAAAATAGAAGAAAGCAAACTAAAGCCTAAGGATGACAACCAAAGTCCACACAGGAAAAAAGACAACAAGCAAGTTCTCATTAGGTGCCAGTGTCTAAACAGGGAAGTGAGGTTTAGTTCAAGCTGCAGTATACTTCTCTTCACAGGTGAGTGAATCAGCCCGTGTTTGCTTTCCCTCAGGACCAAGACAAAGGAAGAGAAGATAGTGAATTAAATAAATGCAAACTGTGCTTTTTTCTTCTTTGTGCCAGAAAGGGAAAATCCTGACAGTGTAATGATAATGCTCTGCACTCATCCCAATCCGACTACCGACAGGGATAATGTGACATTTCTCACAGTCAGTCAGTGATCCTAAATGAACGGGTCCTGTCTGGACCACTGTATTAGCCTGACACTGATTGTCCTATAGATGTCTGTGGTATAAAATGATCATGTAGAGGCAGGACGCTCCGTGTCTCAGGTTCACACCACCTGCCACCTGGCGAGACCTCCTCTGTGCGGAATGTTGGCGGGGGTTTTGTGTGTGCGTCCACATCCATGTAGCATCCATGTAGCATCCATGTAGCATCCATGTAGCATCCACGTAACATCCATGTAGCATCCATGTTGCACGTGAGGAGGACATTTGTCTTTTGCATGGTCTCAAACCTCGAAGGATGGTGTCGCTTTTTGGGTTAACAGCAACATGTTAGAGTGTCTGTGTGTGTGTTTAATATATGCAGGGCAGCTATATTTTCAGATATGACACTCCTCATCAATATTTTACTCCCTCCACTCCTCCACCGCCCCTTGTCTCTCCTCTTCCTCATTCCTCCTTCTCTTATCCGTTCTCCCCCCCTCCCTTGTCTCTCCTCGTTTCTCCTTGTCTCTCCTCATCTCTCTCTGGCCTTAGTTTATGCTCCACCATGCCTTCATCCATGACACTTCAGAATCTGCATGTGTGTGTGTGTGCATGTGTGTGTTTATGCGTGTGCATGTATGTATGTGTGTGTGTGTATAAGTATTCTTGACGCATGAAGCCACACCCCGGTTGCAGTCGTGAACTAACTTCCTTTGTTAATTAATTGTACAGTGTTCCTTCCAGCACTGACTTTTGGAGATAACTCATTTATTGAGTAGAATTCACTCACTACAAGGGGGGGGGGTCCCACCTGGTCTTAAGACCAATTCTCAGAATTTAACCCTGGATACGAGTGCCTGCCAAATGACTAAATGCCAAAAAGAAAATGGCGTGCTGTAATTGGGCATTTCTGTACCTTAGCTGGGAACTTGTGTATATTGCATGTGTATATGATATACTCAACTCATATCCCATCATCAGATTTTATATCATCCCCCACATGTATATAACGGTATAACAATGTTGTGCATATTTCATGTTTTATGTCAGTCCCTCTTTGGTGTTGTATCATCACACCGGGTAACAAAACACTCTGTGTCTCACTCTGTGTCTGAGGAAATACTGTCCACAATCTCAACTTGTCGTACAGTAAAAAGCATGCTCAGTAGAGATTATTTCTGTCCAAGAATAGACATTTGCTGTGTAAGCTTACCAAAAGCAACTACATTTACATCTTGATCCAGGGATTGTGAGGAGACATTTGCCTTTGTGTGTGTGTGTAAGCAAGCGTGTGTCTTTCCAACAGTATTATTACTTACAATAACCCACCTGTACAAACATCCACACTTTAGGCATGACTTTTAAACCCCATTGCTAGTTAAGAAAGCCGAAACCCTACCTATCTCAACCCAGGTGCATGTTACCAGTCATGTAAATGAACAAACCGTCAAAGTCAACCATCAAACTGACAGAACAAACCAGTTCTAGATGTAAATCTGTAGTATGTTGAAACCAGATTTGCATGTTGGAAAACACTTTTATAATGTCATAAACCAGATCTTATTCAGTGAGACTTACATATAATGTCTTATTTATAAAACAGTGGAAATCCACATAACCAAGTAACCGCAATTACCCCTAAGTCAATTAAATTGATTTTAGCAATAAAATATGGTGAGGAACAGGGGTTGTTAAGCCACCTTTAAAGCCTTGCTTATCTAGAGGTTATAAAATCTTACATTATTTTTAAGAACAGTGAATTGTATATTTTCCTTAACGCGTTATTTTGAAGTAACATTTTTAACTTTAATTCTTCAACTTTAAGGCAGTCTAGACAAAATGTGTTTTGTTAGTTTCTATATAGTCAATGTGTTCTCTTACTGAGGTTCTTTCAGCCACAGGAGCAAATATGAACTATCAGGGTTAGGGTGTCTTAATTTTTTCCTCAGTAGGAAATAGAATCTTTGTAAAATTATATCATGGTTAAAATGTTATTGTTTTTGGTTAAATTATATCACCTTTTTCTATAGATATTGTTTGAAAGAAGATAAAATATTGCCCATATTTCATGAAAGAAATATTTAAAGGGGTGTCCTAATTTTTTCACATTACTGTATATCTCTGGTGATTCCTAGAGCCTCCAATTCCTTTGGTCTTCATCAGTTCAGTTTGCAACTTGCAAAGACTGAAACTTATTGTAAAAGACCCTTAGGTTTTTTGTACTCCTTCGGGAACAAAATAATGAGCAAGCTGTTATCTGATCAAGGATCGATCATACCCGATCTCATTGTATTTGTGTCATTTAATGTTTGCAATATATTGCATGGTGAATAGTGTTCACTTGTTTATTTGTATTTGTTTCATACAATTATTGTAATTCCTTGTTGATGTGCATGACCACGGTTCTGTGAGGATATTTACATTACTATTGGAAGGCTGCTCTTTTACAATAAGGTGTTATTTTACTAGTTTAAATTGTTATAATGTAATAATACTGTTAAAGTACTTTTATGTTGTAATATAACTACAGTGATCTCAGAATGTGATAATACTGTTATAGTGCTGTTATAGCATTCAAATAATATTAGAGAACTAAAGTTATAGTACTGTTATTATTTTTTGTTATTACATTTAAAAGAAACTTGTATTACTATTGTAATACTGTTATTAGTGTTACATGAATGTAATGCTATAGTACCGTTATAAAACTATGACAATGATATAATACTGTTGTAGTCCAAACTGTTACTTTGTCACAGCCCTCATAGCTTTTTGGACTTCAACCTGATGCAAATCCAACTAGTTAATATCAAAGGTTCTGTCTCTTGTGTCTGCGTGTGTGCGCCTCATAGACTTGGAACTAGTGTCGCCTGTCTTCAGATGATGAGGAAACCTTTTAAAAGAAATGCTTTTTGTGTCGTGTGTCCCCCTCTTCTCTCTGTCCATCCATATTCTTAGTGAACTACAAGTTTCAGATTGTCTTACCAAACCCTGCAGGACAGAAACACACTAAAAAGACTCATACCCACCCTGGCTCCTAGCTCTGTAGCGAGTTCAAGATCTGATGGTTACACCGGAAAGGGAAGAGAGAAGAGAGACGGAATTGAAAGGAGAGACAGGGGAGAAAGGAGAAACAGGGGAGAGAGGAGAAACAGAGGAGAGACAGGAGAGATAGGGGAGAGAGGAGCGAGAGGAGAGACAGGAGCGAGGGAGGGCAGGAGAGAAACGGAATGGGAACAGAGATGAGTATTATGGGTAATCCTTTTAAGGGGTTCTTAATACATCGTCATTATGTGTGTAATTACTTTTAAAATGAGGGCCGGTTTTTAGGATAGGTTCTGTACTGTAGGAGAACAAATTAACTACAGGCGAGTAGCTCAGTCCTGTGTAACATCTAGTAATTACATTAGACTAAAGCATATTGTACAAAGAATGTACTAAGCTTTATGATCGTGTCTTGCTCCAGATCTAAGTTGGCCTGCGCAATAGAGATTGTTTTTCAAGGTCAAATTAGATACACACATGTGTGTATCTGGATGCGGCAAAAACAATTACTTGTGGAAACCCACAAATTGGTGGCTTCCTCCGGGGCACACTCACGATGGAGTGCTTGGAGCGACGAGTGGTGACGCCGACGAGCCAGTATTGCCCGCAATAGGTCAGCATGTCATAGGTGGGGAGGCATGGTCAGCAGGTCAGGGGTGGGGGAGGCATGGTCAGCAGGTCATGGGTAGGGGAGGCATGGTCAGCAGGTTTTTCCTGGTCTTGTAATACTCTGAGCAACTCCCTTAGGCAACTCAGTCACATGTAAAGCTGACTGAGGTTATCAGGGCCAGGTTGAGCACACCTCTCACACCTGATTACCCACGTCACTTCCTGGTTGGAAAAGCTTTGCGCAGTTCTCAACTGGCCGGAATCCGATGGGAGTTGCCATGACAAAACATGGGGGTGGATACATCTGGATGCCGTGGGGAAGCGAGAAACTGTTACCCTGGGGTAATTACAGAACGCAGCATGTGACCGGGGAGGCAGTTATCACACTGGTCATGCTCCAGTGACACATACGGTCACACTGGTCATGCTCCAGTGACACATACGGTCACGCTGGTCATGCTCCAGTGACACATACGGTCACGCTGGTCATGCTCCAGTGACACATACGGTCACGCTGGTCATGCTCCAGTGACACATACGGTCACACTGGTCATGCTCCAGTGACACATACGGTCACGCTGGTCATGCTCCAGTTACACATACGGTCACGCTGGTCATGCTCCAGTGACACATACGAGGGCCTGCTGGGTTTCTGTCCAATCATCTGTTCTCCTCACCTGGTATCCCTGGTTAATAGGTCCCTGATAAGATGGTTGTAATTAACTGGCTTGAAGGCCCAGATATGAATACCACTGCCCTTTCTCAACAACAAATTAATCTTCATCTGTACATTTTCATCTTCCTGAGTACAAACTGACCGCATGAATTAGGGTGACTTTTAAGCTTTGGTAATGCTAGTTTTGCGTCCACTATTTCCAGACACAGTTATTTTGGATGTGTCATGGGCTTACTGCAGATTTTATGACTGCATGGGAAGTCTGAATTACACCATTTCAAATGGAATGTATGTCTTCTATAGCTGTTTTATAGTACTGCATTTATAATGTACTCGTAACGCCATGGTGAAATGAAAAGGATCCGATATTTCCTTATCACACTCCAGGCTGAGGACCTCGCATTCACCTAGCGATCAATGATCCAGCCATAATGGAATGTGTGTGTATGAGTGTGAGGAACAATAATTTAGCAGGAATGGATTATGAAACAGAGAAGAATATGAGTAGGAGAGAGAGATGGGTGAGTGAGACAGCAAGAGAGAGAAAGAGAGACACCTAGAGAGAGAGAGAGACAGCTAGAGAGAGAGAAAGAGAGAGAAAGTGAGACAGCTAGAGAGAGAGAGCGAGAGAGGGAGAGAGAAGAAGAAAAAGACAGAGCTTTATGGAGGAGGATTATGCAGAGACTGATTCAACACACATCATTTGAGCCTTATATGGAAGACCCTTCTGATGACCAATGTTCACCTTAATCACACACTATAATGACCCCACTTCCCCTTAATACTCCATTACTGCTCAGTCTACCTTAGAACAGGGCTGACAGAGACCGACAGACAGACAAACAGGCAGACAGACAGGCAAATAAAGAGACAAAAATACTTAGAAATAGGGAGAAAAACGAACTGGCTGACATACAGACAGGCAGTTAGGGAGACAGACAAAACAAACAAGGTTAGGGTCAGTTTGTCAGTGCTCCAGAGGAAAGCTAGTTACCAAGCCATGTGTCTGTATCCCAATCCTCATATTTTCTCCTCACCCCACCTCCTCCTCTTCATCCTCCACTTCTGCTCCTCACCACCTCCTCCTCTCCATCCTCCATGTCTGCTCCTCACCACCTCCTCCTCCACTCATCTTCCTTCCCTCAGGGTGTTCAGTACACCCTCTGTTTTGTCAGTTGCTTTTAAACCCGCTAAAGCTGCATATTAAGGTTTTAAATCTGTGCAGAAACACAACAAGTGTGACAGCATGTATACAATGTGTGTGTGTGTATATGTGGTGTGTGGGTATGTCTATGTGTACGTGTTTGTGGTGTGTGTGGGGTTTTTTTGTTTAAAAAATCTGATCACATTTACATTCAAGTTATCTTGCTAATGCTACTTACAGTATTGAGTTCATATGTCTTCATAGTGCCTGTCCAGCCACTGTGGGAATGACATCTACTGGCCTGTCATCAGCACAGAGTTCTACCAACCAACCAAACCCTGCTTCACACAAGCCCTGTATGCACAACACAACCAAACCCTGCTTCACACAAGCCCTGTATACACAACACAAACAACCTGATGAAAGTACAGCTTATCGTACTATCATTTCCACAGAAACATGGTACTCCTGGCGGTTTTTGTCACAAAACAACCACATTATTTGCACGTTCAGTGTTCAATTCATCCTTGGGGAAGTTGAAAGAGCCAGATGAAGAAGTCTCTAGTGCAAACACACTGCGAACAGCCTCGTGGGTGAGACAACCAGACTCTCGATGTCTCAAAATGAAGAAACAGGTGTACATTTAACAACCGCTGATTGGCCAGTGTATCTTTATTTGAACTGCTTATTGCCCAAATGTTGTCTTCCTCAGAAGTGTTGCATCATATATCATACAATGTAGATTTTTTGGGGGGGGTCAGTTTGTCTGCCAGTTTTTGAATTTTTCACAAATATATTGTAGGAGTCAATTTCATTACCCACAGGTATGAGATGACAGAATATTAAAGTTGTAAAGGAAGATTTTAGTCAGGTGGTTAGGCTGAATAACTACACACACACACAAATGTCTGGAACTGCAGTTCTATTGTTCCATTGTGCATCAGACTGGATGAAATCCCTCATGGGGTTTGGCTTTCTGTCTGTTGGTAGAATCCTAGAGGGACTTGTGGGCTGTTTACAGCTTAATTTAAAAAAAATATATATAGTGTCTAATAGATCTGGGGTCGTCTTCTAATAGATCTGGGGTTGTGTTCTAATAGATCTGGGGTTGTGTTCTAATTGATCTGGGGTTGTGTTCTAATAGATCCGGGGTTGTGTTCTAATAGATCTGGGGTTGTGTTCTAATAGATCCGGGGTTGTGTTCTAATAGATCTGGGGTTGTGTTCTAATAGATCTGGGGTTGTGTTCTAATAGATCTGGGGTTGTGTTCTAATAGATCTGGGGTTGTGTTCTAATAGATCTGGGGTTGTGTTCTAATAGATCTGGGGTTGTGTTCTAATAGATCTGGGGTTGTGTTCTAATAGATCTGGGGTTGTGTTCTTATGGATCTGCGGTTGTGTTCCAATAGATCTGGGGTTGCATTCTGACAGACCTGGGACTGAGTTCTAATAGAGCTGGGGTCGTGTTCTAATATATCTGGGCTTACATATTCTATAATCGAAGAACTGAAATAGTATGTAATTAGTAAGAGCAGCCTGTGATCTAGAAACTGTAACAATGTTGCTAATATATCTATCTTTAATAAAATCTATGGTAATTTCTAAAGGAACATTTTGTGGTACTTAAGGTTTCCCAAAGGTTACTTTTGTCACAAAATGATGAACGTTTTTGGGCGTTCACTGTTCAATTCATCCTTGCAGTGAATCTTCATATAATTATCATATCATAATCATAGTAGACCTTACCTGTCCTTTGTTGACCCAGAGGACATTACCTGTCCTTTGTTGACCCAGAGGACATTACCTGGCCTTTGTTGACCCAGAGGACATTACCTGGCCTTTGTTGACCCACAGGACATTACCTGGCCTTTGTTGACCCACAGGACATTACCTGGCCTTTGTTGACCCACAGGACATTACCTGGCCTTTGTTGACACAGAGGACATTACCTGGCCTTTGTTGACCCAGAGGACATTACCTGGCCTTTGTTGACCCAGAGGACATTACCTGGCCTTTGTTGACCCAGAGGATCCCCATGTTAAACCCATGTGCAATGATTCCATCAGTTAATAGAATGTTTTGGCTGAGCATACAAATGAACAAAGCATGATTGCTTTTGCCTGCTAGCTAAAGACACACTAATTGCAAACAGCTCTCATAACATTCATGGTCCGATAGCTACATAAATGGCATTACTGACCTCTATGACAAATCTAGTACATTTCCACAGCTTGTTTGTTGTATGATTTCATCATAACTCTAGTGCAATAGGTGTTCCTTTATACAGCCATAGCAAAGCATGTAACCATAGTAGCCAAGATGCCATGATAATACCTCAAGTTACAAAAGATGATGGGAGAAATTCCACGGTTCCACAGAGGGCTGAGTGTCTGCAGGTTTTAGTTTTTTCCTGTAAATCGGTTCCAGGTTCAGACCTAAATAACCAGATGAGGGTAGACCTAACCAATCAGTGACATAATTAATCAATCAATCAAGTACAAGGTGAGAGTGAAAACCTGCAGACACTCGTCCCTCCGTGGAACGGTTTGAGAACCCTGCTTTAGACTGTCCTTTGATTTATAATATCTACCACATACGTTTGAAAGGTTTTCATCCACGAGGTGGTCATTAATGCTTGTGCAAAATGACCCTGAAACGTTGAGTTCCATTTTCCCCAGAACCACAACACACCTCACTTCCTGCTGGACTCATTTTCACCCCGGAGGAAAACCATTACAGAAGACCCATGGGCACGAGGCGGAGGCAGGGGCACGAGGCGGAGGCAGGGGCACGAGGCGGAGGCAGGGGCACGCGCGGGAAGTGATGTGTGCAAAAATTAATTTTGACCTCTCTTTAATGTCTGTGTGTGTCTGTGGGTGCATGTGTGCGCGTGTGTATGTGCTCCCAAGGGAACCAATGTGTAGACCAGAACAGTTTCATATTGCAACTTTCTGTTTATTAGAACAGAAAATCATCCAGGGAGAAATGTCAGCCCACTCAAATATAAAACAACGTATGAGGACACCTTAAACTCCAGGACAGGGAAACATAATATCAACATGGGAGATCAGGGCTCCAGCCAGCCAGGTGCTGTGTGGGATCAGTCCGTCCACCTGGCTACAACAGAAATAGACGTGTAGGTGTGTGGATCAGTCCCAGGGTTATCTTAGGTAATGTGGGAGCGAGGAGTAAAAAAATAGAACATTGACTCTCTGAGGTCATCCGACAAACGTCTCCCCCTCTTTCTCTCTGTTGCTTTCTTACCCTCTCTCCCTTCCTCTCGGTGTGTTCTGCTGCAGCAGTCTCCCCCCTTTGCAGAGAGTGATAGATAGAGCGGTGGGAGAATCCCATTATCCTTTGAGTCGTGCTATGTGGCTTTTAAAGGTACAGGGTGATGGGAGTCGCGCTCTGACAGGAGCAGCTGTCCACGTTAACGTGAGCGCTCCTTCTGATTGGCCGTCCACATCCCTCTGTCTCTGCTGCAGTGTAACCACAGCTTCCCCTGCAGGGGTACTGACGCACCTCCCATCCGCGTGTCCGAAGGAGCCAGACCGTAGACAACAGGTCCCTCCCCCCTGCCTCCCCTCCCAGCACTCCCGCTCAGTATGTGTGTCTGTCTCCACATCGTTATCGCGGGGAGGGGAGGCGGAAGAGAGGAGGCGGAGGAGGTGGAGGAGAGGAGCCACATCGCTCCGAGCAGAACTCCGAATTCTGAAAATCACTCTCTGTCCCCGTTGACCCCGAGGGAAAACTCCTCCAGGATCCCGCTGGCGTCGACGCGCCTCCTCTCCCTGATCATGTCCTCCAGGCTGCGGAACACCAGCGTGTGCCGGCCGGATCCCCGGGCCTCGGCGCCGAGGTGCACCTTGAGGAAGTAGCGCTGCTCCTCCGAGTGGGCCTCGCCTCCCGCCTTGAACTCCCGCTTGCCGAAGCGGCACCAGGCGGCGAAGCTCTCCGAGTCGGCCCAGCAGATGTCCCCGCGAGGCAGGCCCAGGTGACCGCAGGCGTTGCCAACCACCAGCTCGGCGGGCAGCGGTCGGAAGCGGTAGCGGCCGTTGACTATCCGCGCCAGCCGGCCCCGCCCGAGCTCCGTCAGCCTGTCCTTGCGGATCTGGCCCTGGTGCAGGTGGATGACCTGGTCGTCACGCTCGTACACCGCCCAGTGGGGCGCCTGGGCGCGGGCCAGGATCTCCACCAGGTCCCCCGGCCGGCACATGGGGAGCAGCGTCCCGGCCGAGTACACCGCCAGGTCCCGGTTCTCCCGCAGCTTGGAGAAGATGCACTCCTGGGAGCAGAAGGCGGAGTACTCCAGCTCCCGGGCCGCCCCGGGGCTCTCGTGGCTGGGGCAGGGGGTCACGGTGTAGCCCACGCCTCCTCCACCCTCGTCCACCTGCAACCACATCCATTCAGGGGGATTTTAGGGCACGACTGTCACGGCGGCGGCTGTGAGCGATACGACGTCAATAAGGTGGAAAGTGTTATGTCATCCACTCCTGTTCCAGGAGACGTAGGTCAACATCGCAGTGCAGAGTAACAGCAGAAATAGTACTAGCCTGTGGGAACTGCAATGGGAAGATACGCCTAGCTATTAGAATGATACAAACAGCGATAGAAACCGACTACTATGATACAAATACTAGTAATTCGCAAAGATAGAAAATAAATATACAGAAAAAGAGATATGGTGCTATTAAAAAAAAAGCCGGAGGAAAAGAGTTCATACCAGGGAACCCTAGCTAATGTAGTTCATACCGGGGAACCCTAGCTAATGTAGTTCATACCGGGGAACCCAGCTAATGTAGTTCATACCGGGGAACCCAGCTAATGTAGTTCATACCGGGGAACCCTAGCTAATGTAGTTCATACCGGGGAACCCAGCTAATGTAGTTCATACCGGGGAACCCAGCTAATGTAGTTCATACCGGGGAACCCTAGCTAATGTAGTTCATACCGGGGAACCCAGCTAATGTAGTTCATACCGGGGAACCCAGCTAATGTAGTACCTGCCTGCAAGGTGCCATAAACATCAGATGCAATAAACCAATAAACAAACAACATCCTCCTCTTGGTCAAATTACACACACGTACATACAGTGTCTAAAATACATACAGAAATACATAAACAATATATATAAATGAACAATATTCACCTCCTCCTCTTCGTCGGAGAAGAAGTAAGCCACGCCGACCCTTAGCTCCTCCTTCTCCAGGCCGGACGGGTCTCCGGTGGGCAGCTCGCTGTAGCTGAGGTGGGTTATCCGATCCAGGTGGTTGCCCATCAATGACGAGGCCCCGACAAAGAAGAGGCATGGAATACGGTGTCTAAGAGAAGGAGGAGTAAGAGGGGGAGAGGAGTAAGAGTGGGAGAGGGTGGGTGGGATAGGTAGGGGAGCAAGAGAGCGGAGAAGAGGAGAGCGGATTCATGGAGGTGGAGTGAGATAGGGTAACAGGTGGGAAAGCGGAGTGAGATGCAAGGGTTCGGAAAGAGGTAGTAGGCTACTGTTCTGACGAGTTGTAGAAACACGAAATACTATAACCAGAGTAAAGTCGTCTGAGGTAAAGGATGGCATTCCAACCTGCCTCTTCTGTTCGTTTAAAAGTTACCCAGAAACCCTCCATCATCCAATAAAAGAACTAAGCAGTCGACAGTCACGCAGCGAAGTAGCCTAAATGATCCACACTCTCCAGTTATTGAGCGGAATTCCATTGAAAGGGACCGCAATCAATGATTTAGTCCCCTGCTCTCATCTCATCTTATCCGGTGGCTTAAGCCAGTCATTTACCTACTGTGGTGGACAGAATGAAAAAACGATCATTCTGGAAGAGCAAGGGAGCTGACCATACCAGCAAACGCAAAGAAATGTAAATTAAATAGAGAGTGGGGGCAGTATTAGACGTAGAAGAGAAAAGCACGCTCTGACTGAAAGCAACGAGGAAAAATATGTGATAATTTTGAGCCCATTACGCACGAGGGAAACGGTGGTGTAGAAGCGGTTACCTGCGCGCGACCCGGGCGAACGGTTATATATCCTGTAGTTCCATCAATGCCTCGGGAAGCACGACATTCTCCACTCCTTCCGTCCCTTTTACTTTGTCTCTCCCGCTTTACTGTTTTCCGCGTTTTGTTTGGTCTCACTCCCCAGCGTCCCCCAGCCTGTGTGAGTAACTTGTGTGTTTTTCCTACACCGCTAGTGTTTAAGTACCACGGAGAGCTCCGCCTTCGGTAGCAACACCCGCCCTCCAGAAAGTGAATTGGTCCAGGGACGCTTTCCCAATCTGACTCGGCCAATCACATTCTGTGATCCCCCCGTCAATCAAGGCAGTGTCCAATAGTATAGGGGCAGAGCCGCGCGTGGTAATAGAGGTTTGTTACTGTGGCGTGGTGTTGTGGTTTGAGAGAGCTGGAACTCTAGACAGGGATGTGTGTGGTGTTTGTGTGTGGTGTCTGATTTGTGTTCACGTGTTAAAAGGAGTTGGAATACTTGTGTGTGTGTTGTATGTGTTTTGTTTGGTGTGTGTTGTCAGAGGGAGGAGTAAATCTACTGCTCGACAGAGAAGCTTAGAAACATGCTGCTATTGTATAATACCTAGGGACTCTATATATTTTATGTGTGAATTTATTCAACTCTTATTCTACCTGAGAACACATTGTCCTTTACAGCAACAACCTGGGGAATAGTTACATCGGAAGGGAGAGGGAATGAATCAGCCAGTTGGAAGGTTCCGGTGGCGGTGAACATGTTGCTGCACCACATCTCTGAAGTAGCAGGGGGGGGAGCAGCTGCATTAGTAGTAGTAGTAGTGGTAGTAGTAGTGGTTGTGGTAGTAGTAGTAGCAGTAGTAGTGGTAGTAGTAGCAGTAGTAGTAGTGGTTGTGGTGGTGGTAGTAGTAGTAGTAGTAGTGGTAGTAGTAGCAGTAGTAATAGTAGTAGTGGTTGTGGTGGTAGTAGTGTTAGTGGTAGTAGTAGTAGTAGTTGTTGTAGTGTTAGTGGTAGTAGTAGTAGTAGTAGTTGTGTTAGTGGTAGTAGTAGTGTTAGTGGTAGTAGTAGTAGTAGTAGTAATGGTAGTAGTGGTAGTAGTAGTAGTAGTGGTAGTAGTGGTTGTGGTAGTAGTAGTAGTAGTGGGTGTGGTAGTAGTGGTTGTGGTAGTAGTGTTAGTGGTAGTAGTAGTAGTAGTAGTGGTAGTAGTAGTAGTGGTGGTGGTGGTAGTAGTAGTAGTGGTAGTAGTAGTAGTAGTAGTAGTGGTTGTGGTGGTAGTAGTGGTAGTGGTAGTAGTAGTAGTAGTTGTTGTAGTGTTAGTGGTAGTAGTAGTAGTTGTGTTAGTGGTAGTAGTAGTGGTAGTAGTAGTAGTGTTAGTGGTAGTAGTAGTAGTTGTGTTAGTGGTAGTAGTAGTGGTAGTAGTAGTAGTAGTAGTAGTAGTAGTAGTTGTGTTAGTAATGGTAGTAGTGGTAGTAGTAGTAGTGGTAGTAGTAGTAGTAGTAGTGGTAGTAGTAGTGGTAGTAGTAGTAGTAGTAGTGGTAGTAGTAGTAGTAGTGGTAGTAGTAGTAGTAGTAGTAGTAGTGGTAGTGGTAGTAGTAGTAGTAGTTGTGTTAGTGGTAGTGGTAGTAGTAGTAGTAGTAGTTGTGTTAGTGGTAGTGGTAGTAGTAGTAGTAGTAGTTGTGTTAGTAGTAGTAGTAATGGTAGTAGTAGTAGTGGTAGTAGTAGCAGTAGTAGTAGTGGTTGTGGTAGTAGTAGTGGTAGTAGCAGTAGTAGTAGTAGGGGTGGTGGTAGTAGTAGTAGTAGTGGTAGTAGTAGTAGTGGTAGTGGTAGTAGTGGTTGTGGTAGTAGTGGTTGTGGTAGTAGTAGTGGTAGTAGTAGTGGTAGTAGCAGTAGTAGTAGTAGGGGTGGTGGTAGTAGTGGTAGTAGTGGTAGTAGTAGTAGTGGTAGTAGTAGTGGTAGTAGTAGTGGTAGTAGTAGTAGTAGTAGTAGTAGTAGTGGTAGTAGTAGTAGTGGTAGTAGTAGTAGTAGTAGTAGTAGTGGTTGTGGTAGTAGTAGTAGTAGTAGTAGTGGTTGTGGTAGTAGTGGTTGTGGTAGTAGTAGTAGTAGTGGTTGTGGTAGTAGTATTTGTGGTAGTAGTAGTGGTGGTTGTAGTGGAAGTAGTTGTAGTAGTAGTGGTAGTAGTAGTAGCAGTACTGATACTAGTTGCAGAAGGTGATATAGTGGTAGTGTGTAATTGGAATGTTGTCCTAAAGAGAGAGGATGAAGATGAACCAGGACATCAGGACTCAGGGAGCTTGGGCTGGTCAAGTGAGTTCACCACAGCTCTGGACGGCTGTAGGGACAAGACACCGCTCTTGACGGCTGTAGGGACAAGACACAGCTCTGGACGGCTTTAGGGACAAGACACAGCTCTGGACGGCTGTAGGGACAAGACACAGCTCTGGACGGCTGTAGGGACAAGACACAGCTCTGGACGGCTGTAGGGACAAGACACAGCTCTGGACGGCTGTAGGGACAAGACACAGCTCTGGACGGCTGTAGGGACAAGACACTGGCCACAAGTCTTTCTGGTGGAAACAGAGCAGTAACTCCTAACCTCCAGCCCGGGGCCGGCCCTGGCATGCGCCATATAGGTGCCCGTTTAGATTGCTTGTGAGCCCCGGACCACTAGGGGAAGCCCCCCACACGCCCGGCCGGCACGGCTCCTGATCCGACAGAACCCAACCGGTAAGATCCCAGAGACCAATCAAATGTAGATGTTGGATTCCTGGTGACCAGGGCCAATGACAGAAGAGCAACTGGTGCAGAACAAACATGATTGTGAACATAGGCATATAAATATTAAATATTTGTATTTATTTTTCTGCTAAAACATTTAATTATTACGACGCTGTTCAGCCCAAAACATCTATCAGTTAAAATTCTGTTATCTTTCTGATGTGTGTCTACTTAAATTGATTACTATAATTGTTTCACTTAGTTTTGCAATGCAAATAAATGCAAATAAATGTTTCCAAGTAAATCCCTTTAAATTGAATAGAAAATATAATAAGTTGTTTTCCCAACCTGGTTATTCAGTACATAATCATCTAATACATGTTGATCCGGGGTGATCTGGGGTGATCACTGGGGTGTTGGTAATTACTAACTGCTTTATTGACAGATGCACTCTGACAGACACACACACACACACACACACACCTGTCAAAGGGAGAAGGGCATTTGCTGTCTGGAATAAATATGTCCTACTCAGAACCTCTCTCTCTTTCTCTCTCACTCTCTCTAGTAGTTTGGTATGCTGTGTTTGTGGGTGTGTGTGTGTGTGTGTGTGTGCATGTGTACGCTGAAGGAGGATAAAACTATAATCAGGGCCAGGAAAGTAGCTGGTGTCCTGGAGCTCAAATGTGCCAACATCAGCAACACTACTAGAATAGGACCAGACCATGGCCTGTGTGTGTGTGTGTGTGTGTGTGTGTGTGGCCACAGCATAAGGGTCAAATAAAGGTCAGTGAACTGCAGCTCTGTTATTGTAACAAAACATCCTGTATGTTTTTCTCTATGGATGTACTGCATACATGTGTGTGTCTGTGACATTGTTAAGTCATATATGAATATGTATTTCTTTAGTCTGCCTGTCTGTTTCCAGCTATTGCTTTCAACTATTCCACGGTAACTAAACTACTCAGCTATATAAATTGATAGTTACAATTCCGTCTGTTTCAAATATGTCTTTACTAGTATAGTGAGGAATTGTTCCATTTCTAACGATTCACAAAATCAACGTAAAGGTTTTAGTTGTTTACTATGGTTGATTACCCCATTGTGAGAAGAAAGATATTTGTAGAAAAAAACATTGACTTACAGTGGACATACACCCCTACATTTTCAGTATTGTTTTGAGTGTAGTGTACACTCTTTGGTTTACATTTTTAAGGTGGAATGACGCGAAGAGCACAATCTCACTAGTCTGTATTGGAAAGATTACAACACATAATAAGGACTTTCGGTGTGAGCTGAAGAGAAAAAGAGTGATGCTCCGCTCGTCTCGTGGCGAGTAAAGACAATCAGCAGGACATCCCCTCTACATTATTTATGCAACATTGATTGGATGGAGGTTTCGTGGAGCGCGGGGCGGCTGCAGCTATTCAACCGCACCCAGGAGGCGTGTGCAGCGCGTATTAAGGCTTCATATCGCGCCTTTGGTGATGTGGGCACAGCGTAACGTGGGCAAGTTAACCCTTAAAGGGCTAACCCTTGTGTTAACGTGTGCGTGTGCGTGTTTTGCCAGTTTCCCAGATGAAACGCGATTTTAGTCTTAGGTGTTATGTTTAGGCCAGGGGTCTCAAACCGGTTCCACGGAGGGCCGAGAGTCTGCAGGTTTTAGTTTTTTCCTGTAAATTGGTTCCCAGTTCAGACCTAAACAACCAGGTGAGGGTAGACCTAACCAATCAGTGACATAATTGATCAATCAAGTACAAGGTGAGAGTGAAAACCTGCAGACACTCGGCCCTCCATGGAACCGGTTTGAGACCCCTGGTTTAGGCCAAACGTTACATTTGTGGTTAAGGATTGGGGCAACACCTGATTCATGATTGGTGTCACGGTTCCGCCCGTGGCCACGCCTCTCTTTTGCACTTCATAGCTCTACAGTTCGTCGTTGCTGGCCAAGCAACCGCCACCCTTCCATAATACCCACCCTGAACTCTCGCGCATCTCCGGACTGTCTCGTTTTGTTCTACACACCTGTTCCCAATTCCCTTATGGTATAAACGTTCCCCTCTCTCTCTCTTGATTTGCCTCTGACCTGACAGCAGAAGCTGTTCTAATTCTAAGTGTTGGAGGATGTATTTCCTTTCACCCAGAGATCATCCAGGACCTTCCCGCAGGCCACTATGATTGCTCTATAACAGGAAGTACATGATGAAGCGTGGCGCTGAAGAGGTGACACAGCCGCGCGCTTTTCTCCCACTCACCACGGCAACGCTTTGTTCTTTGCGCTAACCCGGAACCCAGAAGTCTTGCATAACAAGTCTGACGGTTCATAAAGCGGTGCTTTAATCAGAAATCGGATTTTATAAATTAATGGAGATAAACGGGGTAAAAGTAAATGGGTAAGTGTGTCCGAACCTTTGACTGGTACTCTAAATATTTTGGGTTAATATCAACATATTGATCACAGAATTGATCAAAGCTCAAAAATCCTATATTCTTAATTTGCCAGAGTAATGCCTGACTCTACTATTAATCACTACTATAGACTAGGGTTTGTCCGTTATGTTAATCTGCAGGGGTGTATTCAGTAGATCTGTCTGTTCTGAGGCATGTTCACAGCCCTCTCACATCTTAACTTAATGTGTTGATGTGTGTGTGTGTGTGAGGGAGGGTACCAGTTAGGACCGGAATTGAATCCTGGAAAACACAATGTGCCTTATTCATGTACAGTCATGTAAACAAATTAGGACAATCCATGAAATATTTAGTTATTTTTTAAGAAATATGAACATTATTTATCTTCTTAAATAATATATTTTATCTTCTTTCAAACAATATTTATAGATGAAGGTTGTGTAATTAAACCAAAAACAATGATATTTGATACATGATATCATTTAATTAACAAAAGATTTACATAGATGACATTTCCATCTGAGGATAAAGTTAGGACACCCTATGCCCTAATAACTAGTATTGGCCCCTTTGGCTGAAATAACCTCAATAAGACGTTTCCTATAACTGTTGACCAGTCTCTGACATCGACTGGGAGAACGTTTTCTCACTTCTCCATGCAGAATTATTTTCAGCTGTGAGATGTTTGAAGGGTTTCTTGCATGCACAGCCGGTTTCAAATCACCCCACAGCATCTCAATAGGATTGAGATCCAGGCTTTGACTTGGCCAATTCAGAATTCTCCATTTCTTTCTTACCTCCTACTGTATGTATCACCTCCTACTGTTTATATTTCACCTCATACTTAATTAGTTGTGATAATAGGGTAACACGTTTATAAGGTTAAAGGTCTAAAATGTTTAAAATGATAATGCATTATAAGATCATCTTTATTTTGAGGGGGGATTGTAACATAACTCCATATGTCACAGTTGTCTTATCTTCATCTTAAAAAATATTGTCTTAACAAATGTTTGTGTGTGTGTTTGTGTCCATGCAAGCGTGTGTGTGTGCATGCGTGTGTGGGAGCATGTGATTGCCACACTGGGTGGTCTTGGGTCCAAACTAATCTGCCATAAAACACCTCAATCCTTTCCCTCCCAGCGTGCCAGGGTGCCTCCGGTGTGTGTGTGTGTGTGTGTGTTAGGAGTTAGTTGGTGGAGGAAGTTCAGTTCTGGGTCACGTCCCAGTGGGACTTAAAGACACACAACACACACTCACACACACAATACATACACATTGGTACTAATACTGACACACAACACACACACACACACTGGTACTAATACTGACACACAACACACACACACACACTGGTACTAATACTGACACACAACACACACACATTGGTACTAATACTGACACACAACACACACACATTGGTACTAATACTGACACACAACACACACACATTGGTACTAATACTGACACACAACACACACACATTGGTACTAATACTGACACACAACACACACACACTGGTACTAATACTGACACACAACCCACACACATTGGTACAAATACAGATACACACACACACACACACATTGGTACTAATACTGACACACAACACACACACACGTTGGTACTAATTGTGACACACACACACACATTGGTACTAATACAGACACACACACACACACATTGGTACTAATACTGACACACACACACACACACACACACATTGGTACTAATACTGACACACACACACATAGTAAGGAGACCTAGAGTGGGTCACTGGACGTGCCAGGAGGATTGTGAAGTATTGATGAAGACGTTTTAAGAAGAAAAGTCTGGTTATTAATTGGATAATTGTTGCTATGAAATATGTGCATTAATGCTCGCAATGCATTCACACTCAAAGAATAACTGAAGCTTTTACCTTACTATTAAAAAACACATAGTATTAAAAGTTTTTATATGATCATTTTAATTCAAGATTCTTTATGTTAATTAAACATTATTTAAAAAATAGGACAAGTTAATTGCTAGAGAGTGAATACCATCAGCCTGTCCCCTCCACCCAACACAGACTGACCAGTTCTCTGCCCAGCCGTGGGTCATACCATAAGCCTGTCCCCTCCACCCAACACAGACTGACCAGTTCTCTGCCCAGCCGTGGGTCATACCATCAGCCTGTCTCCTCCACCCAACACAGACTGACCAGTTCTCTGCCCAGCCGTGGGTCATACCATCAGCCTGTCCCCTCCACCCAACACAGACTGAGAAATGAAAAACCCAGGCGGTAAACAGCCCCCACCCTGGACATTACTTGTCCAACAGGCACCACCCTGAAAGGACTCCCGACCACGTGCATGCTTGGAATAAATGACAGAAAAGGTAAGACATGGTGTGTGAGAGAGAGAGAGAGAGAGAGAGAGAGAGAGAGAATGAGAGCAATGGAGGATTGAATGATTTGGTTGCGTAGGGGTTTGGGGAATGACATTCATGGCAACATAATGGATGATGAATTTCATGACATGCAGGAAATATAAATAAAGCGGTTTTCTTCAGAATATAAATATACAGCTAGGGGAGGAGGATGGGTGAGGAGTGTGTTTGTATACATAAGTGCCTTTGTGTGTGTGTGTGTGTTCCAGTGTATACCCGTGTGTGTGGTTTGGGACTTGTCCTATAGGCAATATGACTAAAACCAAACGATTTCTGCTACTCTATTTGTGTAATGAAACAGGAAAAGCGTCTATCCGACTTGCTTTGCTTATTGTGTGATGTTTACCCACACACACCATCTACAGAGAAGGGACATAAAGAGCCAGCCAACTGCATTCTCCTGGCAAAAGAGAGATTTTGGGAGAGCAGGAGAGAGAGAGAGAGAGAGAGAGGGAGATAGAAAAGGAGAAAGAGGGAAAGAGAGAAACGCAGCCGACTGTTTTCCACTCAATGATTCCCTATAATGGAAAATATGTAAAGAGGAGAGACCATGCATGAACCCTGGGTGAGCCTGCACTCTTATCCAGTTAACTATAGTCATCTGACCCGTATTCAGGCAGGAATTCAATCTGCAACCGTGCTAGGAGCACATTTGACATTTAAAAGTAATTTCCAATTGAGTCGACATCTGTAGCATTCACCGCAAATGTGATATCCGTGAACGGGGAGAACAGTGGCTTTAAAATGTGCAACGTCGACAAGTTGCGGCTGGATTGCATCAGTTACAGGGATGTAAGCTGTGTTCACCACTCCTCTCTCAATGCTGTAACTCTATCTCCTTATCCAGATATAGCTGTGTTCACCACACCTTTCTCAATGCTGTAACTCTATCTCCTTATCCAGATATAGCTGTGTTCACCACACCTTTCTCAATGCCATAACTCTATCTCCTTATCCAGATATAGCTGTGTTCACCACACCTCTCTCAATGCCAGTTCTCTATCTCCTTATCCAGATATAGCTGTGTTCTCAGTGACAAATATTCAGGCAGGAATTCAAACAGCAAAACAGTCACACCAAGCAGTGAAAATGTTTGAGATTTTATATAAAATCTTTGTTTACTAAACTAAACTCTGACTTGTACAATTTGTGTCACCTGACTGACCCAGTGGTAATTCACCAAGGATGATTCAACTTTGTGTCTGCAATCTTTTGTCTTTTCCAAGGCCGGTAACAACCACTATCTACATGAATATATGTTTTCAAAAAATAAAATGTCTTTTTTTTTCTTTTTTCAATTCCTTATCAAGGTTGACGACAGTAAAAGTGAGCTTGGCCTCATTTTGTTCTGGTTCATGTAGCAACGCATCCATTCTCCCGGCTCCTGGCGTAGTGAATACCTGCCCTCCAAGTAGGCCTGGAGTGGACTGATTAGACTGTCAGGAGTGAGTGGGCCCTACAGCACCACCAAGATTAGCAGAGGAGCACTTCCTCAATCTGCTGGATGAAGCCTCAGCAGTACCGCAGGACAACAACCCCTTGTTCCCAAAAAGAAAGCCAAGAAACAGTGTCTGCGTCAACGCGACAACTGCCGTCAACGGGGAAACAACCAACAGGAGGCACAGACAAGTATGCCCTAGGTCTGCAACATGCCTGAGGTGTGTCTGTTGTCACATGTGGGGAACAGAGAGCGTGTGGATTGGAACGTCAGCTGACGGACACATAAGAGACAGCTGACGGACACATAAGAGACAGGCTCCCACACGCACTCCAGATCAAGACAATTTACATGCAACCTCCTTCCAGACCTCCTCCCTTCATACATCTCCCTCCCGTACGCCTCCTGCCTCCCACACCACTCCTCCCTCTAAACACCTCCCTGTAAACACTTCCTCCCCTCCACACCCCTCTTTGCTCCACACCCCTCCCTCCACACACCTCCACCCTCCCTTACCACTTCTCCCTCCACACACCTCCTCCCTCCACCCACCTCCTCCCTCCACCCACCTCCTCCCTCCACACACCTCCTCTCTCTACACACCTCCTCTTTCCACACACCTCCTCCCTCTACACACTCAGTCCAAATAGATAAGGTCGATATGATCCCAAAATTCGGATGGTTCTTACCAGCTCAGTGAATCCAAAGGGAATCAACTGAGCAAAACAATGGAGCAAAACACCTGTTTAACCACCGACAGAAAAACAAGACTTTCAAGTCTCACTTGTATTTTCTTAGAGAATCTAGGATTTTTAAAAGGTTACCTAGGAACTCTGACATTTCTCCCGACAAGATGCAGTCAAGATGCCCTCCCAGGACACAACTACTTAGTCTGTGATGGTAAACCAGGAAGAGACAAAGGGGAAATCTAGTGACCAAAGTGCTACTCAGGCTATAAACATCTCAGAAAACTCATGTGCTCCAGAATGTGCGGTTGGCTCTTGAGCTTCTTGGACGGGATCACATGACCTACTAATAAGCCTTTCAAGCAAACCCTTCAGCTTGCATCCAAAAGAGCAACTTCTGTCTGGCAGAGTTGATGAAGTGACTGAACCCAGGCAACAGGCTGTCCTGCGAAGGATGCAAGAGATGGATGAGTTCTGTTGGATTTGTCTGTGGCCTAGAAGACAGGGGTGAGGGGGCATGGAGAGCGATGGAGGACAAGGGACATCCTCTGTCTGAAGTCAGACGGCGTTCCCCACCCGCTGAAGGTTTCATCAGTGAGAATGGAGTCTTTGCCTCTCCAATTGTGAACTGTCAGACCCATTTGTCTCGGTACATTAATATTCCCCAAACGCAATGCGACTAATCGACGGAAGAGAGACTGCACATGCTGTCGTGAAATGTATATCACGAAGGAAGATGGATGAAATAATTTAGCTCTTATTAATTAAAGGCTCAGTCCAGTTTAGTAGAGCACAAGTAAATAGAACACGTTGTTATGCTGTAGAATCTACTGGATTCTACTGTTCTGAACTGTATTGTACTTTACTGGTCTGAGCTGTTGTCTACATACTGTATTAAACTGTCTTTCTGCCAAATGTGATAATACAAAAATAAGATAATGAAAAGTCTTTTAAATTAAAATGTCCCCAACAATAGTGAGTGAAGGGCTGATTCTGGAATCCCTGTGTCTTTTAAAACTACACAACCAATATATCTTGCCTTCCGTGGGACCCTCCAGGCATTGTGGGTAGGCTAGGAAACAAGGATTTAAACCCATGTGCAGCTGTGCTGAGATTGGATACGATGTCATAGACCACTAAGCCACTCTTATTATGACATACTTCTTTACCTGTTTCTTTAAAAACAAAAACTCATGAATGCAACCGTTATGTCAAATGTTTTGTGTCTACATTTTGGTGTCTTGAAAGAAAATAAATAAATAATGTGAACCAAATATGAGTTTCCTAATGACTCACACTGATTGAAAGTGCTAAGACCCTGGTCTGAAGTAGTGTATGACATAGGGAATAGGGAAGTGCTTGGATCCTGGTATAAAGTAATGTAAAGATAAGGGTGCTAGGACTCTGGTCTAAAGTAGGGTACTATACAGGAAATAGGGTGCTAGGGTACTGGTTTGAAGCAGTGTAAAGAATAGGGTGCTAGGACTAAGGTCTAAAGTAGTGTACTATATAGGGAATTGGGTGCTGGGACTACGGTCTAAAGTAGTGTACTATACAAGGAATTGGGTGCTATGAATATGGTCTAAAGTAGTGTAGTATATAAGGAATAGGCTGCTACGAATAGGGTCTAAAGTAGTGTACTATATAAGGAATAGGGTGCTAGGACTACGGTCTAAAGTATTGTACTATATAAGGAATAGGGTGCTAGGACAATGGTCTAAAGTAGTGTACTATTTAAGGAATAGGGTGCTAGGACTACGGTCTAAAGTATTGTACTATATAAGGAATAGGGTGCTAGGACAATGGTCTAAAGTAGTGTACTATTTAAGGAATAGGGTGCTAGGACAATGGTCTAAAGTAGTGTACTATTTAAGGAATAGGGTGCTAGGACTACGGTCTAAAGTAGTGTAATATATAAGGAATAGGGTGCTAGGACAATGGTCGAAAGTGTGCAATATATAGATAAAAGCAAGCCACTCAGTGTCAAGAAAGTTTGAATTAAAGCAGATGTGCCACTTAAAATACTTAAATACTTAAATGTTCTTTAAATACATCTTAGAAAAATAAACTGACAGGGAAAAAAAATAGGAAGTGGGAGAGTAAATGTAAAATGTAAAGAGAGAGAGAGTTGTGCATGACTGGTCCATCAGTAATTGGCCTTATTGAAATGACAGAGTTGTTCAAAGATGACTCTCGTCCTGACGCTTCAGTGGAGACGGAATTAACAGAAAGGAGAAGCAGATCTCCTTGTAATTGGTCATAATTACATCTGCTTGGTCTTGAAGAGCAGGCCTCCCCTTAGACTAGGGTCAAACATATTTAAATGCAAATAGGCCGGGTAGGTACCATAGGATAAAACTTAACTTTAAACGACTCTTGACCCAGTTGCCAAATGTGTTTGACTTTTGTCCATTGTGGTGTCACGTGTATATCTCTCTCTCACTCTCATACACACGCAACGTGGACATTCACACTCTCTGTACTTATACACACACACTGCAAAACATTCACACTTGCTTCGGATTATGGATCAACTTATTTCACTATGATGAAAGTCTCCAAACAAAGGGACCCTGCTGCTGGGTTAGGGTTAGGGTTAGTACTGGACTGGAATAGTTCTGACCAACATTTCTGTGTGCAGCTCTGAGATTGGTGCCTTAATGTCTGGCTTCTCAGTTAATATACACAACTCTGATGCAGGACTCTGATGCAGGACTCTGATGCAGGACTCTGATGCAGGACTCTGATGCAGGACTCTGATGCAGGACTCTGATGGAGGACTCTGAGGAGGGTGGGGGGAACACAGTACAAAGTTGTAGTGCTGCTATGACGACGTAATGTTGTGAGGAAAGAGACCTGCTAAAGAACCAGAGGTAAAAGGGTAAAAGCCGCCCCCCTTCTCTTCCCTCCACTACAACCTACCCCCCCCCCCCCGGATTAGCCCAGAATTCCGTGACATGTCATTGGAGTGTCAATAACAGCGCTCTAAGACCCCTTGAAGGGTTGGAATGACTAAGTCTTTCTTTTTTCCCCCTTTTCTTTCTGATTTCTACTCTTTCTCAACCCAGCAACATTCCGCTTTACTTTACTTTATTCTTTCTCTATTAAAACACACATTGGTCCTCTTTCCCTCCCGCCTCCTCCCCCTTCCTCTCCTTCTCGCCCCCCTTCCTCTCTCCCCCTCCCCAGCTCTCCCCCACCCTCTCTCTCCCTCTCCAAATCTCTCTCTCTGTATTGCATTTCCATCTCTACCCTGCCTCCCGCACTGAAAATAAATCTGGCTACAGATTGTAACCTATTCCTTATATATAAAACATAGCAGTATTCGTGCAGCACAGATGGAATTATGAAAGAATAATTTTGCATGGAAAGCAATTGATAAAATGTTAATTACGTAAAGATAATAACCTTCAGGTCTTAGGCCAGATTAAAAGAACATTCTAGACAGAGCCGGACAAACCAGATCAGCGTGGGTCCCCTAGAGTTCAGGGCCCCGCAGGGCCCTTTGTTCCAGGACGTTAATCTGCCCAAGGTCACAGAGCAGCAGGCTATGACGGTCACACTCCCAGGCATTGAGGTGAAACCCACTTAAACCCGAACATAGTCGAATGGAAAAGGCAAGAAAAACCACTGTAGTCAGGGTGTGTTGTTAGCACTTAAAGTAGCCACGAACCCTGTGTTATTAGTTAGCATGCAGACTAGCATCCTATGTTAAGCCTTAGGATTAGCAATTGAGCGTCAGAGCTAGTAGACTACATTATGTCTCATTGTTAGTGGTTAGGATTGAGACGGGTAGCTTGTAATATGTCTGAATGTTAGTGGTGCGCATTAAGGATAGTAGCGAACAATATATGGCAAAATCATCAAGGCTATATTATGCCTGACTGTTAGCAATTAGCATCAATCCTATATAATGCCTGACTGATAGCAGTTAGCATCAATGCATTGTATAATAATATACAGTGCATTGTTACTTCCCCCTGGTTTCACTTCCTCCTCTAGCTCTCCGAGACTGATCTCAGTGTTAAAACCACAAGTGTTTCATGTTAGTTACTCTTTAAATCGAACTGAAAGCCCTGCTTTGGATGGGTTCTCCATTTCTCTGCCGCTCTCTCTTTCACTCCCAGGCTATGATTTAATCATGTCTTTCTTCTTTCTGTCCAAGCTGTAATTATAAACGACACAAAGCCATCATCCTCACTTCCTGGGTACTCCTCTCTTTTCCCCTCTCCTCTTCTCTCCTCTCTTCTACTCACTCCTTCTTTCCTCTCCCCCTTTGTCATCTCCTCTCCCAGCTCCTAAATGGTCAGAAATCCCAGGAATGCATCCAAATCAGAAGACAACTGTGGAGTTAAGATGCCATTGGGAGTCTGTCCAGCGGTGGATAGGCCACACCCCCACCGCTGCTTATACTGGCACAGAATGTATCCACACCCCCCCCACCCCCGCACACACACACACTAAACCACACACACACACTAAACCACACAGACACACAGAGACTCACACAGAAGCACATTTCGTCGCAATATTAGCATGCAGAGTTAGCCTCTAGCCTTATCAGCAGGCTCAGCAGTGATTCAGACGCCTCTGTTCATTTATGAGCAGAGGAAAAGTGGTGTTTTGACAGACTTCAGAAAGACAACACCGTGTCCCAAACGTTGTTATGGTCCCTACTGTAGTGCACTTCAATTAATCCTGTGAGCATGTTTTAGTGAACTGGGTGCAGTTTGTGCCCAGTGTCTCTCCAGTGGTGGACTGGAGGAATAGCTAGGAATCAACTAAGCATTCAGAAAACGAAAAGTAGGGAATGTTTTGAAAGGCAACTACTGCCCACCACATTACACTGTCTGTCTGTTTGCATGTCTGTCTGTCTGCATGTCTGTCTGTTTGCCTGTCTGTCCTCCTGCATGGCTGACTTGTCCAACCCTCCATGTGTCTCACTCACCCCTCCTCCCTGTCCCCCCTCCTCCCTCTTTCTCACCCCTGCTTCCCTGACATAGAGACATTAGTTATGAAGACGGGAGTCTAATGAAGCAAGACAGACCAAACTGAAGTGATTCTTTAGCGGCTGTGAATATGATGGATATAACGTTCGCTGAGGAAACATACACTACAGATAAAAAATATTGTGTCGCTTTGAAAAGTAATTGTTTTTGAACTAAAACCTAAAGTTTTTCGTCCAATAAAATAACCTCAAATTGATAGGAAACACAGAGTAGACATCGTCAATGCTGTGAATGACTCTCGTAGCAGTATGCCAAGGCAGGCTGATCAATTAACTCGGCATGAGGAGAAATAAGCTTTGCGCATATGGAACATTCCTGGGATCTTTTATTTCTCACAAAAGGCTCACAAAAAACAGGACCAACATTTAATGTGCTGAATTCATATTTTTGTTCAGTGTATTTTCATAAAATAATCGGCATTATTTGAATCTCTGGAGGGTCCAATCAAAGCCAGCTAGGCCACAGTGGCCTATTTCCATACAATACCATCTACACACACATACAATACCACACACACACATACAATACCATACACACACATACAATACCACACACACACATACAATACCATACACACACATACAATACCACACACACACATACAATACCATACACACACATACAATACCATACACACACATACAATACCACACACACACATACAATACCATACACACACATACAATACCACACACACACATACAATACCATACACACACATACAATACCATACACACACATACAATACCATACACACACATACAATACCATACACACACATACAATACCATACACACACATACAATACCATACACACACATACAATACCATACACACACATACAATACCATACACACACATACAATACCATACACACACA
>JACXGK010004952.1:0-36393 GCA_016801125.1 Novumbra hubbsi
GACCCAGGAAGGAGAGGAGGGGAGACAGGCCGGAGGGGTCCGGCAGACTTCCTGGCGCCGGACACAACAACACCATTCTCATCTCCCTTGGAAAAGGTCACCAGATGGTTCACCCCAGGGCTGGGGGCTGCCCACGAGACGGACACTCAGAAAGCACGCGCAGCAACTTCTATGCAATTAACTGTGTGTGCGCAGCAAATTACATGCATTGACTGTGGGGGGAAGTGGCTACATAAACAGGGTCCGATGTGAACGGACTTTAGATCTTCATGTCCGGCGAGACTGATCTCCGGGTGCGCATTCGTAATAAAGGTGTATGATTTGGGAAGACTTGAACGGCGTGGACATTCTCTGATTTGCAACCCGGGGGGAAACATTAGGTTTCTACACGGGGTGAGTTTTAGTTGCTGTTCAATAACAGAGGCCCGGCCAATCTGACGGGTTGATGGTGAAGGAACGATGTCGTTGGAATGTGTAGCCTGATGGTTTTTCTGAGGCGGTCATACATACTGTGGTTTGGGTAATTTGAGTTATTGAAACTGGGATTAGGATAAAGTGTTTGTTCCATGTCCAGATTGCCCCTGCCCCACTCCTAAATATTTCCTGTTACGAAGGCCAGGGTAGTTGGACAATCAGTGGTTTGGCGTTTCTGGCAAGAGCTAAAATAGGTTAATGGAGCGGTAGATATGCGCACACCGATTGTTGGTAAATGTTGGGTTTTTTTGGTGATTGGTGTGGTTTCCCTGTGCGGGAGGGATCCAATATTTTTCAGGTAATATGTGTTTTTGGTCACGTTTTTCCGTGGTGGCGTTTCGACTGTGTCACGGTTTTGTTGTGGGGTGGAACCATACGCGGACATTTTTATAAAGAAAAGGTGAATTTAATTCAAGGACAAACGGTACACACTACACGCAACTGTAAACGCAAAATGAAAGGACTAACTAACATTAAAACGATATACAAATAACAGGTAGCGCATCCACTTGAAAATGAAGTAAAACAGAGGACAAACCGTGAAGCTGTTGAGAGCACAACAAATAATAAACCACACCGGGTGTGGTGAAAACTGAACCTAAGTAGGCTCCCCAATCAGAGTCAACTGAATGCAGCTGCTCTGACTGGGTAGCCCACAACGGCATAGAGAGGGCTAGAGGCCACACAATTAGTCCTGCCCTGTCAGGGCATGACAGACTGCCTGTTTTTAGTGGTTCTGTTCGCTGGCATGCGTACATCTGCCCGGGAGTGATCTTGGGTACTATTGCATTTGTTAGTTAGGTTTGTTGTGCTCTGGTGGTCATCTAATCAAACACATGCCGTTTCGACTATCATGTTTTCTCTCTCCTTATCTGGAGAGGACCAGTCGTGGAATCCTGGTTCCACTTAGTTTTTGGCGTTGTGCATCACACGCTAGGTCTGGAGCAGTTAGCCTTTGGCTCCGATTTAGTCCAGGCCTATAAAGGCCTCGTTTAGGATTGCTGTTCCACAAATTTTAGTTTCTAGTTGTACTCTGGGGTTTTTCTGATAAATAAATAAACGACATAGATAGGAGGTTCAGAGATCAGGTTTTATTTTTCCGCTTGCCCATAGCTTTTAGAGTCATGACAACTCTATGTCCGGGGGGGGGGGGGCTGACTTTGAATTATTCTGTCGATTCACGTTTCTCCATAGATAGGTTCCCGGCTTCACTTTTGGTTTACTTTTGTTGGCTGGAAACGTTAAATTTTATATCGATATCAGCCTGTGTTGTTCAGTTTTCTGTTTTGCCCTTAATTTGGTACGCGGCCAGTCTGCGTTATTCGGAAGTCAATGCGGGCTGGATTACTGTGTTGTTGTTTTTTTTGGGTATTATCTCGCCATGTGTTGGGCACAGTGTCGAGATAAAAAGGGGGAGGGGTAGTTCAAGAGGTTTAATCACAGAGGTTTATAAGAGGTGAACTTAGAGCACAAAGTAATCAAATATGTACACAGAAAGTTATGACATTGATATTTTGAGGTCCCATACTCACTGTAATTGGTAAAACTTGTTTTTGGGGATTGTTAAAATTATGAGAAGGCTAACATGCTAATTTCACTGTAAAAGGTATCTTACAATTTTGTTTTGGCCCAGCTAAATGAGACCTGAATTGTTTGGAGGACTGGAAGCTGGGGGAGTGGAGTTGGGTATAGGTTGAATTATCACCAGTGGTTCTGTTTAGGTGATGGGGGTGTAAGGGAAATAAATACGGGTCATGCGGTGTGGTTAAAATAATGGATCAACACGTCATAATAAGCTGAAAATACCAAATTGTATAATTGTATGCTTGTGCCTTAGAAATGTGAAACCGAATCATGAATGTATTAGGAATAGTCAAATGAAGCTGCTCAAATATAAGAAGGAAACAAGTATTAATGTGTAGCATATATGTGGAAAACATGTCGTAAGGTTGGGCAATAATGATAACAGGAAACTCCTGAAGAGATGAGAGGGTCTCTACCGATCGCAAGAACAACAGAAAGCAGAGTGGGGACACCTGGTGGCCAAGGTATCAAGTCAAGCCAATCAGAACACTACGCACACCACGCAACGTGAAGACGTACAAGAAGATATGACCAATAGGCTCCCTTAAGGAGAACCTATAAGTTTGAATGTATCTGAACAAAGCTCTCTCTTTCCCAGCTGTTCCCAGCCGAAACAAGAGCCGTGCGCGTTCGATTTGGACATTATACTCAGTTATTAAATACCTTGATTGTTTTCGAATTGGACGAAGTCGTCAGAATCATTTATTTCTGACAGGGGTTTGAGGAATGTTAACTGAGTTTAGAGCTGTAGGAGAGTGTAGGGAGCCACCCCTCCCACCAAGGCTGGGGTGCTGGGGGGAGAGTTCTGTAGATTAGGTTGGGGGGAGTTAATTTGTTTGTTTAGAATTCCTTAGTACAGATACTAGGGACAAGATCTAAATGGTAAAGTCCTAGTTTAAGCCATGAAGAATGGATAGATATAAGGGGTTTAAAAACATTTTGTAATACAAAGCTTTACATTTAGTAGGATAATCCCAAACCCTCCAGTCAAGGTTTTAACATTGTGTTGTGCGAGTTTCCATCCTAATCTCTCATAAAGGAGTCCTGAATCCTGCAACCCTGATAGACTGAACAATGAATGGCTACCGCAAAAGGGGGCCCAGATCATTCCAGGTCCAAACCTTGCCTGGACCACTGAAAGACTGTTTTGGGGTCAGAATAGGACAATTGGACTCTGATCATTTCCAACACCACGATCAAGGAGAGATTAGAGGAATGGAGGAAGGCACACAGAACTACAAGACTCCTGCATTGATGACTACAACAGCCAGGAGCCATTTGACTGGACAGGATGTAACCCGAGAGGGGAGTTGGATTTTAACTTTTTCAGCAGTTGGATATTTGATTTGGATTTTAGCAATTTTCTGACACAGGTTGATTACATGGGATGTTTCTTTATTTTTGTTGTACTTTTGCTAATTGGTGTGTTGTTCAAGTCTGAGTATTTTAGTTTTATTTGCATTTTGGAAAATGATACCCCTACAGCGGAAAGACTAGCTTTCTTCTGATCTTCTGATTTGGAACCAACTGATAAATTAATATTTACGTATATGGAAGTATACCTTTGACACAAGAAGGTTTTCAATTAGACTCAGATACTTCCTATGGTTACTATTAATCTGAAGGGATAATTAGTTTAAATTGGTTGTTAATAAGTAGTGATACTTTCATGCAACTGAAACAATTTATTTACTTCTCTGACATTTGAGGAGTGATCCCATAATCCGTAATGGTTGCATTTTACTTGTAATGTGTCTAAATATTAAGGCTAAGGTGAACATGTCAACTGAGGCAGTGTTTTTGTCTTCTCGTTTCTCCTATAAGGATGGTGTTGCAAACCTCTAACTCAGGGCATGGGGACGATTTGGACCAACGTGATGAAGTGAAACCTCCAGAACCTTTCCCTTCGACACCTTCTGGGTCCCAGAACCCGATTCAAGGCATATGAACAATGGTTCAGGGAGAAGGCGGAAGGCCGGACCCTCAATAGATCTGGGGCACAGAGTGCCTCACTATGGAAGACTAAAAGGACTGTTTTTGAACATTAGGACCAAGGCAGAGAGGCCTTTGGGTCCGTATGTGTGTGCCAGAGAAAGGGGGAGGACTGGAGGTTAGCTTCTCAGATAAATTTAGACTAGACTATGTATTGAGATAGAGGTTGCAACCGAAGGGTTCAGGTGGAGCGGGAAGTCAAAACTAGAATGTTAATGATTTTGTTGGTGTCATGTATAAGATCTAAGAAAATGGTGTTTGTGCAAATCAGGACAGACACTGGGGAAAAGGGGGCGAGGTTGAACCCCATGAGGCTGTCCCGGTTGTCCTCGGCTCCCTGGTGTTGAAAGACGAATTGGATTGATCTCGGAGACGAGTTCAAAAGGGGGATTGTGGAATTCGTTATTCCTAAGAAGTAGTAAGGCGGAGGGTTAATAAATTACTTGGGACATTCTATAAGAAGGGGGGGGGGGGTCAGGAAGTTAGGAGAATAAGACAATGGACACTTTGTGCATGGAAACCTATAGATTAACTTTTAGCTTGACCACCACACATGGGACTGATAAAGTGACCCAAGAAGGAGAGGAGGGGAGACCGGCCAGAGGGGTCCTGCAGACTTCCTGGCGCCGGACACAACAACACCAGTCTCATCTACCCCGGAAAAGGTCACCAGATGGTTCACCCCAGGGCTGGGGGCTGCGACACGAGACACACACACATCCAGGAAGCACGCGCAGCAACTCTGATGCATCGATTGTGTGTGTGCCTATTTAAACTGTTTCCGATGTGAACGGACTTTAGATCTTCCTGTCTTGCGAGACAGATCTCCGGGTGCATTCGTAATAAAGGTGTATGATTTGGGAAGACTTAACGGCTTCTGATTTGCAACCCGGGGGAAACATTAGGTTTCTACACAAGGCCGAAACTTTTGGGTGTCTGTTATCTTGTGTCAAAGTGTTTTGATTCAGTGTTGCTCCGATTTCAAGGTAAGGGTGTAACGATTGCAGTAACTACAATGTTTAAAGACGCCGCTCTGGCTTGGTTTTATACGATATAATATCGCGCTCAATATTGCAGTTTGTATTGGTGGAATAATACAAATAGCAATTGGCAACTGTCTTGCGCCTTCACCATACTGTCGATCTATGGCCAATGTCCGTGTTACGTTCTAAATTAATTAATAAATAAATAATAAATCGACCTGCTCAAAAAACCCAAATATCACTAAATAAAACAAGTGACATTTAAAAGAACTAAAAACATAATTCAAAACCTCTTTCCTGTATGTTTTCAATTATGAAAATACCCAACATTCCAAAATGGCGTAGTTAGCAACTTTGCCGGTGGCGCGCTGGTTAGAGTGTGCTGGTTAGAAACCCAGGGTCCGTGGTTTGATTCCTCCTGTCTGCTACAACAAAAAAATTGCTTTTCCAATTGTCCCCAATTTTTGGAGTAACCCATATTGCTGCTTGCAGCTATATGTATTATAAATTTTGAATTGTACACTTCATTTTACTTGAGTCAAATAAAATAAACTGTTGCTTTCTACATACATACAACTACTAGACTACGTCAATATGTATGGCACTGAATCATAACACAAATAAGACGTTCCGGACCTTTCTACATTTTAATTGAATACCACTGATCTATATGTTTATACACTTTAAGGATTTATTTTTTCTAAATAACAGAAGACTCGTATATGGGAGGCCTTGCGACATCTGCTGATAGAAAAGAGAATTGCAACTATGGAATGCAGGCTTAAAAATGGCAGACTGCGCAATTTAACATTGATCAGGAATCAAATAGCCTTAAATCAAATCTTTTCTCTGTGTGATTTTGACAATTTAAAAATACTGGGTGATAAAACACACATTTAGGAAAAGTAAAAAAAGCAGGGTCCTGGAATTTGATCAAGAGCGAAGATAGAATATTTTTCCTCATCACTGGGTAAAATTTGCCCCGCTCTAGCGCTTCTAGTGTTAAAGGGAGTTCTCCTAATTTTTTTTGTTACCTGCATAAAAGACACCTGTCCACAGAAGCAATCAATCAATTAGATTCCAAACTCTTTACCATGGCCAAGACCAAATAGCTGTTCAAGGATGTCAGGGACAAGATTATAGACTTACACAAGGCTGGAATGGGCTACAAGACCATCGCCAAGCAGCTTGATGAGAAGTTTACAACAGTTGTTGCGATTATTCACAAATAGAAGAAACACAACATAACTGTCATTCTTCCTCGGTCTGGGGCTCCATGCAAGATCTCACCTTGTGCAGGTTCGATGATCATGAGAAAGGTGAGGATCAGAACTACACGGGAGGATCTTATCTTACTGTCCTACTGGCTTAGAGGTAACTTCAGGAGTAACTTAGCTACGTTGTGTGTAACTTCCTGATTTACCCGTACTACGAAAGGTGAATAGAATTTACCTGAGGTATGCAGTCATGGAAATGTACGCTGCGTCTTTAAACTGCTCAGAGCAGGTTATCTTCGTAGTTACCTTGATGTTACCCTACAAAGGCACCTCCCTTCCACCTACTTTTTTTTCTGGAAAAATTCCAGCACATTTGGAATACCTAATCGACATTGGCACACGAATTGAGAGAGGCTCACTCCGCATGGCAAAGGTGTTTATAGACCCTACAAACCTCTAACTTACTCAGATAAGGTTCTATATCACATTTATCGATTCTCATTGGAGGGAATTAAGTATGTTTTCCGGCTTCTAGGGCCAGACGTCTCCAATATCACTTGCCGGAGTAATGTCCTCACTGTTATGACAGTTGCTGAACATCTAACCAATTAAATTCACAAGGTGGTACTTGCTCTCATTAAACTGCTGGGTGCGTTTGTTGTGTTCCCAGGCCATATAAGCGTTTTAAAGATCAAAAAGGCGTTTTAGGTGATCATAAGTTATTCGTAATGTGCAAAAATGTGGTATTATTAATGTGCATATGTACAGAACACATTGTACAGAACACAGGATTCCTTTGGGTGATTGGTGCGATTAACAGTACACATCGCCATTAGAGAAACTCTGGGAGAATGTTATGTGAATATAAAGTTGTGTTCAGATATTTGTTCATATCGTATTTGATCTGACATGTAGTCTAGCCTATATTATTTAATCTTAAAAACTTCTACGTATGTTCAAGACGATGGGAGGTGTTCACCACATTAGGTGGACATTTTCTTACTATGACAGTATGTTGAAATGGCCTGAAATCCTTTGTTAGATGACATGTGATCACCATTTAATGGTGACTAGTCTGTGGGCCAGGTGGTCTGTGTCGGTGCATGATTTAGGAAATCTTCTCTTGGTCAATGATTAGAACAAGGTAAGACAACCACAAACCTATATTTCCCAGATCATCCTGTTCTGTGTTCTATCTTCCAAAGGGTATTTTGATGGCCTGCTGCTTGGGGACAGAGGGTACCCGTGTCTGCGTTACCTGATGACCCCCTAACACAAACAAGGGAACAAATTAAATATATTGTGGCTTACAGCACAACACAAGGGTCGAGATAAAAATGACATTTGTGGTCATCAATTCATGCTTTGCCTGTCTGCAAGGCTTGCGGGTGTGTCCGGGGCGGGCATGTGTGGTGGTGGCAGCATGTTTGTTAGAGACATATTGATCAAAGGATGGTCAATGTATAGCAATACCTTTTTGTCATGTTCCAGACTTTCTACTTCCAGTTTAAGTTTCTTTATTTCTAGACTTTTTTTGGGCAGACGAGCTCACACAAACGCTTACAGAGTGACTGCACATTGTCAGATCCAGCCTGTAAAGCAAAACCCATTGAGAGAACAAACATTGCATACAGGATTCAGCATTATTAGTGTAACATATTGTCATTATGAGTGATTCTTTAAAAAGCTACCCTTCTCACATCCTCACCAAAGTCGTCCTATGGAAAGAATAAAGCGAAAAGATGTTCAATTGTGTCAAGACATCAGCATTGATGAATCCACAGAACTCCTCTATGATTTCCACTCTTTCCTCTACCTGAGAGTCAGACTATATGGCAGGCCAAATCAAAGGTCTCCGCAGGCTAGTTTGGGCACCCCTGCTCTAGAAAGACACTTTTCTTGGAGGGTTCTTTAACAAAAACTCAAGGGTGAACCCCAATAAGTTAAAGAAAAACTTTAAAATGTTTTTTAATGAAATAATTCATAACAGTTCCTGAAATATTTTTATTTCCCTTTAGAGTAAAATTTTCAAGTGCTGTGTTTTTTATATGGTTCTTTGAGTAATTATGAATTGCTTTTTAAAATACCTCTTGAAGTTTCCTTGAATTACTTAGGGTTTCCTCCAGTTTCCTGTAACGATCTAGCCAGCCATGTTTTGTGCTGGCTTTTTGTTTTTGGTTGAACTCATGTTTCGTTAATGCACCCCGGACTCACTGCTAATAATCACTCACACCTGTTTTTCATTTTGGTTGATGGTGTGTGTATATGTACCTTAGTGTAGTCTGTCAGTGTCATTCATTGTTTGTATGTTGCACCTACGATTTTGGTAAAATGTTTGTTATATATTAAAAAAAAAGAATTTTTGGGTGTTGGTTTTATCTTGTCTCCGTTTGAGATATAAGGGTATAATAATTGCAGTAACTACAAAATAGGTTATTAACCTAAAGGCAGACCAAGCTATGTGTGTAGATATGTCTGTCTGGCCTGGAATTGTGGAACTTGCCTTAAAACGCAAATATCCTGCATGGTATGTAAACCGCAGCAGATCATTAAACAAAAGCAAATATTATAGCCACAATATAACTGGACCATCTTCTGTAATTCAGTGTGTTAGCATTAGCAATGTGGTTAGCCTACCTGCTCCCTGAAGACTTCAGTGATCGTATGTTCAAGTAGATGTCAACTAATCCAAATAGCAAGGTATTCTTTGAGACTTATTCTGTGTCATGCGGTTTATCCATGCAGTCATCAAAATGACTACACCTAGGCTAGCTACTGAACTGGCAATGGCTTGCTTTGCGCTGCACCTTGCCAATCTATTTCTATGCATTTACCTCTCTGATTTCAACTTCCTAAAAAACAAGGAAGTTTTAAGCAAAAGAATAGCGAAATAAATATAAGTCACAATCCCATTTTACACTAATTAGGATACATCCCAGAATGAAAGCAGTCAAAATGCAGTAACATTGCAGGGACAAGCATGTAAAAAGCAGTTTTAGTTTTAATGTTTAAAACAACTGTGTTCATGTACTCATTTATTTATTTTGTTTAATAACCTTGAGGGTGAAGTCGATATTTATATTAGATAATGATAGTTAACGTCATAAGGAGGAAAAGGATCATCATCATTATTATCTATTAATAAAACACAGACACTTTCTTTTAAAAACATTTAGAAATACAAAGAAAAAAATAAGAAAATATGTTACTGATATTGAAAATAAACTATTAAAAACAAGATGTATTAATTAAGTCATCAAGACACCCTAGTTACGATAGTTGCCCTTGTAAGCTCTTTCTAGCTATTAATGACAATATAAAGGCAGAGTATGGTATGTGCATTTTTGGCATTTTTATCCACCGCTGTATCATCCAGCACCTTTTATTTATCTGTTTTTTGCAAGTACGTATATCATGTTGTTTGTTTTACAATAAATCTCTGTAAACCTCCTATAATGTCTGCCTTATTTCCTCCACAACGTGACATTTCCCAACTAAAGGATTGTGCAATACATTTTTAATTTTTAGATTGTATGTATACCCAGCCTAATACCCTAAAAAGCAACAACTAGAAATTAAACCTAGTGAAATGGGGACCTAGGAAACTTAAATATGAGCCAGACTCTGTGAAGTAGCCAGTCCTCCTTTGGTCATGCCATTTGAGGAGCAAATGTTAATGTGCTGGTTGAGTACCAAACTCTTACTCAAACTTTAGATTTGTAGCTATTACATAAACTGTACCTGACCAAAATAGAATATGGTGCCAAAACAATTGGCATACAGTTGCAAGACAGTGTAGATGTAGTCAAAAGGTTATTCAGATTTGTTTTATATCAATGAAACCTGCCAACATTAAATTGCCTGACTTCTTTATATCACCTTTTCTTTCCACCAAGGAAGATTGCCGGATTATATAACACTTCACCTTTCATCTGGAATGAAACATTTTATATTTTTGAAGACTGATATAATGGACTAAACCCCAGAATCCTGTCCACAAGCGGCAGCTGTGTGCCCACGGCTCAGGCTACAGTCTGGGACCTTATAAATGTCTCCCTAACCTATTTCCAAAAATGGTTTTAAACAGCTAATTTCCTCAAAAATAAATAAAAAAATATTAACCGCACCAACAATGATATTATTACAATGTAGGAGATTGGTACACAAACTACGCCTGATAGTAAGTGCTAAACTCAAGGTTATCAGTAGATGTTATCCTGGTTATTTGACAGAACAGGCTGCACATGCTATTTGAACTGTGACCCAAGCACAAGTCATGTGTCTGACACTTTGAAAGAAGTCAGCAATTTGTGTCAGGTAGCTTTAGCCACTGGAGGTTGTACAGGAGGTTACACTGTCAGTAGCTCCTGCCGTGTCAACGAGTCTGCAATCATTAGAAACTGTGGAGAGATGGTTTTATCAATAGCATGGCCCACAATGGCATGATGAACAGTGAGAGGTTTGCAAAATCAAAATTTGATGATGCTCTTACATGGCTTGGTGCAGTTTCTGTCAGATGTGTGGGTTGGTGCCTCCAGTCTGCGTAGTGTAACATATGTGATTTTGCGAACCATGCTCAAGTAACATTGTCTGAGGCCTGTGTATCTGAGTACATTGTTGACGAAGTTTAGTCCATAAATTCAATTTCAATTAAGTATAAAAGGTTTCTGTCCATAATCCAGAAAAAGCAATGGTGGATGCCAGGATTTTGCATTAAGACAAGAGGCATCCCACGGGCAGACAGCCTGAAATAACTCAATTACCATTATCTCCAGCCAGCGTCCGATTAAACCAACATTTCCTGCCCCAGCAATTTACCCTGCACTACTGCACTTAATAAATAGGTACATTTAAAATAAATTAAAATTGTGTGTACAGATTGACTCAATTTGAAATAAATGCGTAAACAACAGAGTTTTAGCTAGTGCCTCCAGGTGCTTCTAGCAGAGTAGCAGATGCACAAACTGATTACCATGTTAGAAACCCAGTTAAACAATCTTTCTCAGACTAGACATGACTTCAATTACTGCAGCTCCCAATTACCAAAACTAACAAACAAAACTGAGGAAAAAATATTCAATACAAAATTAAGGGAACATGTAAATATCACTGTTTGAAACCAAGTCAATTACATTTCATATCAATCCAGTTAGGAAGAATAAGGCTCAATATGATGTTGGAGTCTGTTTTCTTCATGGAGTTGGTTTCTGCACACCCATTGCCTGCCAGAGGTCTTTTTGTAGGGATCTGGCAGTGCACTTAATTCTTTTTTTATTGTGTTTTTGTGGTATAGATTTTGAAGGCTTCTACTTAACAGAAATACACAAACGACACGTCATTCTTTTGGGCAATACTGTACCCTACACCCTACAACCGGCTTCTATCTTTAACTAGTCTGGAGATGTGAATAAAAATGTAACGTGTGTTTCGACAATTTTGCATCAACAGCCCTGTAACGTTTTACGGTTTTCCAGGAATTTTCCAGGATCTGCATTATGGTCTGTCATAGCACTAAGGAAGTGTTACGATTGGCCCATTTTTGACAGCTGCAGTACATTTATTTTTCAATTGCCTAAACCGCAGTCAATCTGCTGGTGAACCAATCTTCCCCCCTAAGGCCCAGGCCTGATTCTTTTGCAGGAAAAAGTTTGATAACCAAGAATTAGCGTGAATTTGCATGTTTCTGACAGTGGTAAAAATAGAAGAGAAAAAAGCAAGTGCTAGAGTGATATAAGTCCAAGATAAAATCTTGCTGTAAGAAGTGTTTATAATTTCTCTTAAATTAAACGGGGGTCAGGGTATTTCAGCCTGGTCTAATTCAAGCAATAGGGAAGTGATCACTGAAAACATTTGCAAAAAAAACAATGGGTATGGTTTTATGGGGGGGGGTGTTTGTTAGACTATGGTCTGACAGAGTAAATTGTTCTGGGTTTTTGACATTACAATGAGTTGGATTAGTTATCAGATGTGTTAGATTATCCTCAGTACAAACACATTGAAATTTATCGGATGCTGGTAAAAGCCAGTCCAGGTTAAAGTCTCCCAAAATCAGTAATTTTGAATTTGCATAAATAGACAGTACATCAAAGAGCTTGCCTAGAGTACAAGAAGGAGATATTCTCCTGCTAAAGTTAACTGAGCATTATAACCAAGTATCACATACCACATTTAAGACTAGACATTCATGATGCTTTGGGACAGAGGTTGACAAGGACACAGAGACATTTAAGAAACAATAAAATTGCGATACCACCACCTCAACCCACTTTATCAGCACTATAAATATTGTACCCAGACACCTGAACATGCACAGCCACAATACAGATACAATAAGTATGTCAACACTTGATTGAGGGACAAATATTTCAAACATTTCAATAACTTTGGAACAATCCGATGGAGCATCCAAGGCATCTAAGGTTGCACTAGATAAAACTAAGATGTTAGTGAGTTGTTGCAAGGACTACTTTTTGGGGGATATGATTACTTCTAACGACACATCTTGGCATGCGAGTGGAAGTAACAATACCTTCATTGGGCATTAATCTAGGAAGTGCATAGAGGCTGTTATTTGTTGTTTGATTCAGAAGTGCAATTGAGGAACTAATAAAGGAAACTGGGGAGAAGGAGACTGCCTGCCTACCAGCGGGCAAGGAGCACTAATAAGTGTGCTTGGGCATTTTCACTTGAGGGTGAGACGGCAGCAGAACAGAAGTAGCCGAGGGACCCTGCACAGTGTGAATGGAGTGCGCTTCCAGGTCTTCCAAGACCTTGAATCGCTTCCCCAATGCAATATGAGATCCATCATTCAATCCCTTATTTGGAGCATTATTTCCATCATCAGTTCCAGATCACAATCTTTTTCCGTTCCTAGTGTATCTTGTCAGTATTTGCTTGTCAGGTTAGATATTATATGTTATAGTGCACTTATCATGAGGGGGTTTTTAGTCCAGAGAGATCGTAAATGTTATCTACATCCTCCATAAGAAAGCACATATTTTTGATTTTATTATTTGTACTGATGTAATAGTTAACATTTCATTGGCTATGATGAATAAATATGGGGACAATGTACATCCTTGTTTTACACTTGGGTTATTTTACACCTTCACCCACTGTATGACCAATGCACTAAAATTAAAGTATTAACATATACAATTTCGTTAAACTTTATCAAAGACATCTTTAAGTCCACTAAGAAGATCAGACCAGGTTTTTAGCCTTATCACATTATTACTGTCCAAGGATACAATCATTATGAATAATGCAGTATATGTTTTATTTCAAGTGCAATGTACTTTACAAGAATTATTGAATTATAATATTATGCTGAAGTGTCAGAAAACGAAATATATATATATATATATATATATATATATTCCCATTTGGGTCTTGTTTTAGTAATAGGGAGATTAAACCTTCGTTCTGGGTTTTTCATAACAGTCATAAAACCAAGCTAATGAAGTGTCCTTCAGTAGTAGAAAAAGATACACTTTTTATGGTATGCCATAATTCCCTGGGGATTTACTTGCCTGAAATAATTATACTGTGACATTTTTCTGGAAGAGCTACCCCGGTGATCCTCGTCATCTCACCCTGCACTGTCCCTGTCCTGCCCATCTGGTCATGTTAGTGACCTAGATTAGGCTTTATAGACTCTGTACAAAGCCCATATCAATGTATTAATTATAATTTGTACTCTTAAACAGTACCCAGAAAGCCAGAAGATGTCTGGTCACCCCTCCGAGCTTGGTTACTTTCTAGGTTTCTTCCTAAAATCTGGCACCCATAGGGAGTTTTTCTTAGCCACTGTGATTTAACACCGTAATTGCACGCTCCTCTGGGTTTCAGGCTGGGTGTTTTTGTAAAAGCAATTCTTGACAACTGCTGATGTAAAATGGACAGGCCTGGGATTTCCATGGAGCTACTAAATATTGTTTTCATAATATTAGTGATTTGTGAAGTATAATTTCATGATGGTAGTGGATTGATGAACTTTTTTAAAAGGTTGTATTATCTCCTAATATAAAATATTGCTTTGGGGGTGTTTTTGTTCAGGACTGGAGCACTGGAACACAGTGCAGCCCTCTGCCAGGAAGTTGAAAATTGGAACATGGTTCTTGCTTCAACATGGCAACGACACAAAGTACACCACTAAAGCAAGTATACAGTAGCTGAAGGACAAGAAAGGGTGTGGCCTAGTCAGTTTCCCAACCTAAATTCCAATGAAAATCTGTGGAATTACTCGAAGAGGGCGGTTCATTGGGATCAGCATGCAATTTGACTGAGTTTAAGCAATTCTGAAGTGAAGTATGATCAAACATTGCACAGTCAAAATGTACCCATTTAGCCATTAAATAGTAGAGACTTACTCAAAGAGTCTCATTGTAGTAAGTCATGCAAAAGGTGGTTCCAGCAAGAGCAATTCTGGGGGTGCTCACTTATCCAAATATGTATATGCTACTTTTATACTTTTTTATTAATAAATTTTTATTTATTGAGTTTAAAAGTTTGTTTTCACTTGGAAATTGTGGGTTAGTGTGTGTGTCAATAAAGCCATATTCCACGTGTTTTCAATTCAGGCTGTAATTCAACAGAATAGTGATTTTCTATACCCTGTTCATGTGTATTATATCTGTACTGGCAAGCTGTACAGGTCTCTTCATTCCCGCACCAGCAGGCTTAGGAACAGTTTCTTCCCAACTACTGTTACCCTACTGAACTCTGTGTCCCGACGCTAGTCTTACCTCCTGCTCTACACATGCTACCTTATTTATTATTTACCATTTGCACAATGCATACTGTTTGTACTTCCTATTGCATATTTACACTTTGACACCTCATCTGACCTTTGCACTAATGCATTCCGTTTCTACTGCCAACTGCATATTTGCATTTTGTTACTTTTTTAAAATGCACATTATATTGCACACCCATACATTGCGCTTCATTTAATAGACTCACAAATTACAGCATCTGTACATTGACACACTGCCCTACACAACATTTTTACACTGCTCTTTTTTTGCACTTTTGGTTGGATGCAAACTGCATTTCTTGTGCTGTACTTGTACTGTTCAATGACTTTACATTTGAATCTAATCTAATCACTGCAATACACATTCAGAAAATATTAGTTACATATTCTTTAAAATATTGTATAAATGTCTTAAAGGGGCTTGAAATGGTGTCGCCTAGAAGTACAAAAGCAAAAGAAAAAAAAGAGATGTGATCAGCAAAACAGACAATATGTAAATAGTTTTATGTTTAGATACACTGCTCCAAAAAATTAAGGCAACACTTAAATCACAAATCAGGGCTTGATGGACAAAATATATTAAAGATAAAAAAATGTACCTGTAGTGACAAGGAGACTTGCAGAACAAGTCACAAGTCAGTCAGGAAGTACAATGAGAGAGCATTTGCCTGTGGCCACCACCTGCAAAACCAACCTGCTGTTGTTTCTCCAAGGCATCTGTTTTCACTTTCATTTGCACCTGAAAAGATTACTAATATTAATTCACAAACGCTTATGCTTCCTAACCTGACAGCTTGATGTCCCTGAAGTTTCATTGACTTGGTTTTTTACTGTGATGTATACGTGTTCCCTTAATTTTTTGGAGCAGTGTATTTATCAATTGTTACAACATTTCTCAACAGCTTACTAATTAGTGACATCCAGAAGCTATATTTTCATTATTAAACATGTTGACGCTGATATAATCATCAGCCATTTCCCCTTAGGTCAGAAGCAGGTGCGCAGCCTTTTCACAAGTTTGATGAAGAGCTTTATTAATTGTTGAGTCTTTCAAAAAAGAGCAAGGGATGACTTAATTGAAAAGGTGGAATTAATAATTGTGGGATAGCGTTTTCATTTCATCAAGGTCTACCGCATGCAGAGTCCGTGGAGACGGAAGAGGTTGCATCCCAAGTCACACCCTATTCCATAATGCATGGCTTCTGATCAAAACTTAAGGATTGTAGTCCAAAGTAGGGCACTGCTGTAGGGGACAGAGGGCCATTTGGGACTGACAGATGGGATGGGGTGACGCAGTTAAATTAATTGCAGAGAGAAAATGATTGCCGCTGGGTTTGGGGCTCTGAGCTGAGGAAGGAAGGAAGGGAGGGAAGGGTAAAAAAGAAACTAGACAAGAAGATAAAGAGGTTGTCAGGTTTTGGAATGGAAAGGCAGAAAGGGAAAGCCTAAAGGTTATTCCCTTTCCTCTCTGCACCAGTTTTGTTGACCGTAATAAGATAATAGGATGGCATGAACTGACACATCAGGTTTGAGGACCAGTGAGTAAGTGAAATGCGCACTCACGACAGTCCAGGCAGGGATGGGGTTTACACTCTAATGTATTTCTGTTTTTAATTGTATGGAACCCCAACTTTTGTCTCTTTACTGCAGCATATACTAAATACAGATTTTCAATAACGAATTATAGCTTGACAGCAGAGTGACTTGTACCGAAAGTGACAGACAGTTTAAGATGTAAATGATGTAAACATAAATAAAAAAACATACCAACACTGTCAACTATATTGAGTGACTCAAATAAAACAGTGTCCCCTTTGTAGCCACCTGAAAGGGATCTGCATTCATTCTTAAAGCAAGAAAGTAAAAAAAAAAAAGTCGGATGAGTAATTAAGAAGAGTCATAACCTTGTGCCCTTCATTTCCAGTGTCACTCTTGTTGGACCGTTTTTGCTGGTGTTAGGCACTTAAAACGTTTCAACCCAGCCCACTGTGATTGATAGCTGGTAGTTCTGGCCACAGCTGAATTGCCGTACTCACCTCGAATAGAAAACTGGAGCACCTCAGCAGATTCTAACTGCGCTTCATCAAAGCATTTAGTTATTGGCTTGATTAAGGTTATTAAAGATGTTGAGTAAGAAGGAGTGGGAAATGTGTAGGGAGTTTTGACTGCGAGCAGAGGTCTAATGTGTAAATGAAAATTGGGGCACATTTGTGTCTTCTGGGCTGGGCCTGAAGAAAATGTAAATTTCTTGAAATTCTCAAGGGAAAAACGGTCCTCTGTTCTCCAACAAAAGAAGTATTAGATCAGTGTTTTAAACACTGACAATAATTTCTTTTGTGGACAAAACTTGTTTCTCTTATATTATTTTGCTGTATTGTGCCGCATACATTTTTGCTTCAATTTTACCAAGACGCGCACTCAGTTTTTATGCATGACACAAGGCGCAGAACAAGTAGAGGTAAACATCCTTTATACGGTTCCTACTTTCCAACTTTGAAAAAGACACAAAAAACAACCCCTAAAAAAAAAGAGGCAAACTGGAGGCACCGCACAAACGATGATCCACCAGCTCGAGGAGTTACAAGCGGCTTAAATCAGGTCCCCAAGTAGAGGCATCGATGTACAGCTGCCACCAAATGTGAATAATCCTGACCATGGCAAATAGAGATGCCCAGAGGCCCCCAGCACGGACCTGACAATTCTGTGCTGATATCAAGCATACTGTACACCAGACACAAGGGTAGTGTTAGGTTTACGTTACATAGAGCATTTTGAGTTTTCGCCCAAAAGCATCTTAATCTAATCTGGCCATAAAAAAAACTAACATCTTAGCTGGTCACTCATGTTTTCAGATGGTCATTTTGAATAACAGGTTTTTATGGTCACCCTACAATCCAGGAAAGTTTAATGCAGAGGTTTTGATATAGACTTAATATGATCTGTATAGCTCCTCCTAAGTGATTGATGCTCTGTTGCTTCTCTCACATCTCCTTCTTTGAGCGCTTGGCTTTGAGGGACTGCCTTTCTTGGCAGTGCCTGGGTGGTGTGATTTCTTGATTATCGAAGATAAAAATCTGTGCTCACTGGAATACTCAAACATTTTGGTTATTAAGATGTCCCTTTTTCTTAATCGATGCATTTGTATGACATCAGTAAAATGTTCTTTCTTTTACCTTCAGATTCACAGCCTTACCAATCTTTTAACAATTTAGTTTTTTACCCAGAAAATGTGACAGCAACTTCACAGCATTACAGAGAGACTGATATCCATTAGTCTAAAGGTTTCTTGGCCCCACTTCGACCTTGATTTTTAGGTATATTACTTGAACTCTCTAAAGCAGGGGTATTCAATTAGTATGTATAGGGGTCCAGTTACACCAAATTTCCTCAGGCAAACGTCCGGAACATCATGTCTTACTTGTGTTCTGATTCAGTGCCACACATATTGAAGTAGTCTAGTGGTATGTAGTAAACAACTGACTCTCAAATAAAATGAAATGTACAACAAAGGTCTAAGGCCTAAGGGCTTTTTGGGATGACAAAATCCACCAGCACTATCTTGAACTTTTGACCTTTCAGGAGGTCATAGGTTAATATTTGAATTATGTCCTATATATTGTGGATTCTCCAAACCCTTAACTAGAAGGAGGATGAATAGATACCATTGTTTAAAAAGTAGACTCCATAAGTATATTGGTGAAAATGTGTGAAGAATATATAAAACATATGTTGACATGCTGTTTTTATTGAGAAGCACATAGTATACTCCTACAGGTAGGGCTTTTTGTATCTAATTTGATCATCCCCTGAGGTTCAAAACAACTCTAAGGTGTTTATTGTATGAGCGTATAACATAATAAACAGAAAAACTGCATTATTTCTTTCAAAAACAGTAAAATATCAACCAAAATTGTCATTTTTGGGTCCCTGTATCTTGTTGGGGTATCACTTTATATAAAACCTAAAATCGGATTTGATTCTGATCAGATTAACCTCAGATAAAATGTTGAGGTTTTTTTTATGAAATAAAAAAATACAGTGTTGTTGTGTTCGAGATTTGGAAGGCTTCTACTTTACAGAAATACACAAACTATGTCCTTCTTTGCAGCAGACTGTCCCCTACAACGTGGAAAAACTGTAACCATTCCGGAGATTTGAATAGAAATGTAACGTGCGTTTTTTTTCATGTTAGTGTTTTAGTGGTTGAGATTTGGAAGGCTTCTCCTTTATAGAAATACACAAACGAAGAGGCAGCGTTGTAAAAAAAATCTTTAGCCAATCTGGAGATATGAATAGAAATGTAACAGGTGCGCATTTCAACGCAATTTTGGGGGTTTAACACTAGAAGCGCCAGGGCGGGCAAATTTTACCCAGTGAAGATGAAAAAAGTGATATCTTCATCTCGATCAAATTTTAGAACCCTGCTACTTTTCCTAAATATGTGTGTTTTATCACCCAGTATTTTTACATTTTCAAAATCACACTGAGAAAAGCTGATTTAAGGCTATTTAATTCCTGTTCAATGTTAAATTGCGCATTCGGCCAGTTTTATTCCTGCATTCCATGGTTGCAATTCTCTTTTCTATCAGCAGATGTCGCAAAGGCTCCCATATACGAGTCTTCTGTTATTTAGAAATATTTATAGTGTATAAATGTATTGATCATGGGTATTCAATTAAAATGTAGAAAGGTCCAGCTAGACCAAGTTACTTCCAGCAAAGGTCCGAAACGTCTTATTTGTGTTAGGATTCAGTGCCATACATATTGAAGTAGTCTAGTAGTTGTATGTAGAAAACAACTGTTTATTTTATTTGACTCTCAAATAAAATAAAGCGTAAATTAATAATACATATAGCTGCAAGCTTTACAATTTCCTTGGAATTGTAGCTGTTCTAGTTCATTCTGTTCTTGCTATAATATGTACTACTACAGTAAACACAATCATGGTCCGTATCCTAACTCTAGCTTGTGTCACAACATAACTAGGTGCATTCTAGGTCACTACCTCATGAAGCTGGTTGAGAGAATGCAAAAATCTGCTAGTTTGAAGACTACAATATGACATGTATTTTGATTGGTTTAACAATTTTTGGGTTACCACAAGGTTCAATGTGTTGTTTTATAGATTGGACATTGTCACTGTTCTACAAGGTGGAACATTTTAATATTAAAGAAATACCCTTGAATGAGTAGGTGTGTGATCCAAAACAGGAGGAAGTTGTACTTGCTAAGCAAGTAGCTTGATGTCTGTAAAACTTGCGCAAGGACACTTTTTATAGCAATTCATGAGAATATTAATCAAATGTCAGTAAGGTTAACCAGGGTCAATACATTCATTGATTTATAATTTTACGTCAGCCCCATGTTACGATGATGTGTATGAGGGTACAGTCTGACATTGTCCTTTTCAAAGTAAGTTTGAAGTAGACTGACAGCCAATTAAGAGACACCAGGAGATTGATGGTTTCCACATTGTAGAAGGAGGCCAGACAAGTTTATTGGCACTATTGCTAACTTTATCTGTATAGAAAAGTTAAGAGGGACATTAGAGACATAAGAATACGAACACATCTGATATGTTCAGCCATGAAAATATAATGTATTCTAATTGTGAGGTTATAGTAGAACAATTATTAATTTTAAAGACTAAGTTCCGTTTGTTTTAGCATAACACCAATGTTATGGTGACTCAATGTACAATGCAAAGCTTGAGCCACACCCACCCAAAAAATTACCTCATTGCCATAATTGTGCCGTTTTTCAGAAAATCTGTAGGTCAACTAATTAATAAAAGTGAAATTAACATTATTGAAATTATTACCCGTGCATTGTTAAAACATATTTTGACTGACACACACAGTAATCAAAATGTGGGTCCTAATTTTACTAATCCTTACCTTAACTCTAATCTCAATAAAATAACATTGATTCCTACAATTATTACAATCATAATGCCTAACCATAACCTACTGGTTGTAAAAATTGTGCTTTCGAGCAAAAAATACTTTCCAAAAATTGGTTGTTGTATTTATGCCTCTTGTCATAACCAATCAATTTCTTAATTTTAATGTAATAGATAACTACAGCATGATATTGAATCGGCTTAGCAATTTTCCAATTATTAAACACAATATTGCACATAGAGCCCAAAATGTGAGGTTTACATTTTTCTTGTTAATCGCAGAAGTCCCAGAATGCTAGCCCATATAGGGACAGAAATAATTGTCTTGTTAGTTCTTGTTACTGAGGTTTGCAGCTTTAAAAAATATATTTGTTAAAGCACAGGAAATCTTTGGTCATTATGGGCCTGTACTGCCCATAATGACCTCTCTTGCACAAGGATACTTTTTGGAAAAGTTTTGTGACCAGGATCAGAGGTCAGCAAAAGTCGTATATGAACACATTATAGCCCTGGGGTCATGCAGGACCTCGATGAAAGCCAGATGGCAACTAAGACCCTTTTGCATCTCAGTTGACCTCTGCAGTGTGCACATGTAGACTGGAAAAGGTGGAATTCTCTCTAGCAGTAGGGTCAGCTGCAGCTAAAAAAAGGTACAGCAAAGCTGTAGCTTCCTAAAACTAAAGGCCATGCCTTTACCATTAAAAACAACAAATATTGACAGTCTCACTCTCAAAATGTAAAGGAGAGATTGGCTGCACCACTTCTGATTGTGTTGTGAAATATTAGGGTGAATTCCATAATGTCCCTATAATCATATGATATATTTCAGACATGAATAATTACGCAACATCTAACAACCTGAGCATAAAACAGATTCAAGGAAATACAAAGTTGTTTTCTATACATAGAGCCATTTACATCTGTTTAATTCCCTTCCATCTCGAGTAACTCAAGCAAGCAGTAAGATATGATTAGGAAGCAGACACCTTGTAGCAGAGCAGCACTACGAAGAAGAGACGTAGATAAATAAACACACACAAATAACCCTTTCTTAGTTACACTGCTTTCATTTTTCATTTCTGCCTACAGTTGCTGTGGTTTTTTATACAATTTATATTTTTGTGTATAATGTTTGTGTTATAATTTGGTAAGTTAGAAAGTTTGATTTGTTTTGGTTGTCAGCCAATGGGGATTTTTATAAATAAAATTTAAAGCATCAAATACAACACTTGCTTTGAATAACATACTCACTAAACTCAATGTTTTGGAACTTTGCAAGGCTATTGAGTTGAAAATGTTTGTGCTAGCTATACTTGTTTGCTTAAAACACTGCAAGTGGTGTTATTCACCACAATTATAGAATACAAGCTGTCCTCTCTCAACTTGTAAAGTACAGTGGTTTCTCGTACTTGTTGATCATTAGCAGCTGCATATCTCAGTCTTTTCCCCATGTAGTGCATTAGTTTTCAACAACTCATATGAATCCTGTTCCAAGGAAGTCCTCTAAGATGCGATTCGGTATGTGTCAACCAGCCACTCATGTTGCATATTCCCGTGGGTTGTGACAATGTGCAGACCTTTGTGTCCTCTCAACATAATTGAAATAAGGTTAAAACACTGGGTATCATGCATGACTAATGTTTGAGTACCTTGAATATGAATTACATTTCCGAAATGAGGTATATGACATGTAGTGAATGCCGACTGTAAATAAAAATACATTGGACTAGTTGTAGCTGAACAAGGTCAAATTCAGATGTGACCCAAGTACTCCAAAACTGCATTACCTGTCCTGCTACAGTTGGGATGCCTGTCTTTGCTGACAAGGATTAAATGTAGGAACCCTTTGTTTGCTGAACAAAGGCTGTACATCATTGGGGTTGTAGTGATGGTGGTGAAGGTATTAATAATGACAATGAAGGTGAACTGTTTTTATGATAAGTAAAATCACTGTACAATAAAAGTAAGTTAGAAGCGCTGTGGTGTTGACATCCAGTGGGCTTCATAGGTTTTATAGGTAATTACAGTAATGCTTTAAAGTGAACAATAAACATGTCAGTGAAATTTGGACCACTCAGAAATGACCATTTACAAATTATAGCACATTATGTGTAGATAGTCCCTCCAATTAAGAGCAGATTTTGTTTTGGACAACTGGCTTCAAAGCTGTTTCTTATTAGTCAGGTGTGTTGGTTGTTGTCAGTGCCAGTGGCATTGTTAGGCCTGGGGTTTAGGGGCTTCACAAAAATAAGATAAATGTTTGCTTGATTTGAGAGCTGACATTAAAACAGCTGGAAGACTGTTAAGAAATGCTTGCATCTTGAGCCAACATTAGCATTTTTCATTGTGCAACTGCTTCAGTTGCCAGGGTTCTATCTTGCTCCCCAATCCTCCTCCATCGTAGAATTGGCCATGCTTTAGTGCAAATTAAGCATACTGGCATCAGTCCTGGGAGACTTTTGCCAGTATCTAACAACATGAGGACCAACCTGGAGGACAAGCTAGCCATCCTAAGGCAATCAGAATAAATCGATCAGAGACATAGCCGGGAGATTAAACGTATCAAGATCAACTAGGCTTTCGAAGAAATTGCATCGAAAAGCGAACCCTTTATATTTCTATTCATTATCATGTCGATTGTGTATTTAGGTAAAGTAGAAGCCTTCCAAATTCTGACCACGAAAAGACTGTATTTCATGATTTTATCAAAAAACCTACACATTGTTTCAGAGGTTAATCAAATCTGATCAGAATCAAATATGATCTTGGATTTTTGATTGAAGCGTTCCATCACACTGATACAGGGACCTACAATTTGCCATTTTGGTTAATGTTTGACATTTGTTAAAGAAATAATGCATATTTTCTGTTTATTATGTTATATTTTCATACAATAAACATCTTATATTTGTTTTGAACCCCAGGGGATGTACACATGTGAAATACATCTTTACACATTTTTGTGATCTCGTTATCTATTCATCCTTCTTCTAGTTAAGGGTTTTGAGAATGCACAAGGTAATGGAAATTTTTCTAGTATAAAGGATGACCACCTGAGAGGTCAAAAGGTCAAGATAGTGCCTGGCAGATTTTGAAGTCCCAAGAAGGCCTTAGACCTTTAAGGGTTATTAAATAGCAACCTTTGATATATACCACAGCAATTGTAATTCCTATAGTCAACATTCATTCAAATGTATTGCTCTCCTGTTATTTATTCAATCCTAACAAAATGGAGGCAGCCTATATAACTTAATAAATGCATAAAAATAACAAAATGACATGCAGTCAGACAGCCATCTGAGTTCAGCAACCACATTGTGGATCTATAACAATAAATAACTCAGGATGAACTCTGAAAAGAACACCAGGACATGACAAATTGAATGGTAGTCAGATTACATTTCAATAGGCTTTCTTTGGTATTTTAACGTAAAGCTATACAGGCACAAATGAGGTATACAAATCTTTTAAACATTATATCCCACTTCACTTCTATTCCCTAAGTAGTAAGGCTGTTTGTACATGCATTGAGTTCTTGTTTTGCATTTGCTGCCCTGCCTCAAAAACCAAAGGTTATTTTTGCTAATTTGAGAATCATCACTCTCCTTAACACTGTCCTCGGGCGAGTACACCTTGGCTAATTACAAAAGAAGATGCACTAACACTCCTGGTAGAAATGATGGATCACAAGGAGCATTACACTGATCAATTATGCCTTTGTAGCACATGTAATTAGGTGAGGCAATATAATGTTGCGAATTAATGATGATTAATTAGGCTAATTTGAAGAAATGGATTAAGTGCAGTGTTTTAATATGATCATATTTCACCTTTTTTTGGGGGGGGGGGTGCAGCGAATGTGTGAAGATCCCCCTGAAGAGGTCTCTGGCATAACAAACCTGGAAGGAAGAGCATTACATGTAGTAATGCTGATCTTAGAAATCCAAGTATTTGGACAGTAAAATATGTTTTGTTGTTTTTGTGTCCTTTTGTTTACTATAGCACTTTGGATATCATATGTTGCAATGACAATGGGATTTAAGTAAACACTGTCAGCTTAATTTATTTTTCATAAATATCTGATCAACTATTTACTCATTAAATTATATTTGGTATATAGTCTTTCTTTTTTGGAAAGTGATTCTTCATTTTTTGGACAGCATTCAAAAGAGTCTTAACTTGTTTCCCATTGCAAATACATTCTAACAATCTACATGGATTTCCTGACTTTTAAAATGAAATATTAAAGGAAAGGTTACACTTTACTATAAATGCCTTATTAACTGTGATGTCTGGTATGAACAAATGAACTGGATCAAGGCGCAGGTGAGTACAAGAGGTCGGTAGTTTAATAAGAAAGCCACAAAGCCTTGAACGGCTGGCAAAGGAGCAAACGTGCTCGTAGGCACGGAGAAATAACGGCAGTACCGTACGTACGGTGACACTGAACAGTGACAATAACACACACGGAGACATGACATACAGGGATTTAAATAGCCAACTAATGAGGCACAGCTGACGGGAATCAGGGAAGGGTGCCTACACAGGACATGGGAAACAGGACAAACATACACGATGGTGCTAAAAGGCCGGCGACGTCGAACGCCGGGAAGGTACGCGCCCGGAGGTAGGACCACCACCAGGAGGCGACGTGACATTAACTTCATTGTATGGTCATATAACATGAAAACAAAAAATAAAATATTCTAACTTTGAGAGGTTACATTATCAAAGCCTTATATCAAGTTTGGAATTGTTGAAAATTGCTGAAAGATATGTTAGTTTGATAAATGCGTGCAGCCCTAATGTCAACTTAATTTTAAATGACAGAATATGATGCAATGCATGTAGCGTTATTGGTTAACTCCATTTCATTGAGCCAAGGCGAGACCACCAGTCAGGGCCAAACCAGCCTTCGACTTGTCGGTGTGGATCAGAGTCCTGCTTTTGTAAACATTTTAAAAAGGGGTAAAACAACCAAACTGAAAATAAATTGTAAATTTTATAACCAGCACAAAAATACAGAATGCAGCTTTTATGAGGCAGAGCAGCATAACATATTATTGTTCTATATACAAAACAAAAATAATAATTCTGAAAGATATATGTTGTAATAATAGTTAGTTAAAAACAACTATAGCATTAGTACTTTCATATGATCACCTACCAACCAGTAAGAATTACGGCTCTCACAGACCTGTTAGTTTGTCTTTAAGAAGCCCTCCTGTTCTCCACTCATTACCTGTATTAACTGCACCTGTTTGAACTCGTAACCTGTAGAAAAGACACCTGTCCACACACTCAATCAAACAGACTCCAACCTCTCCCCAAGGCCAAGTCCAGAGAGCTGTGTAAGGACATCAGGGATAAAATTGTAGACCTGCACAAGGCTGGGATGGGCTACAGGACAATAGGCAAGCAGCTTGGTGAGAAGGCAACAACTGTTAGCGCAATTATTAGAAAAGGGAAGAAGTTGAAGATGATGTGCAATCACCCTTGGTCTGAGGCTCCATGCAAGATCTCACCTTGTGGGGCATCATTGATCATGAGGAAGGTAAGGGATCAGCCCAGAACTACACGGCAAGACCTGGTCAATGACCTGAAGAGAGCTGGGACCACCGTCTCAAAGAAAACCATTAGTAACACACTACGCTGTCATGGACTAAAATCCTGCAGCGCACGCAAGGTCCCCCTGCTCAAGCCAGCCAATGACCATCTGGATGATCCAGAGGAGGAATGGGAGAAGGTCATGTGGTCTGATGAGACAAAAATAGAGCTTTTTGGTTTAAACTCCACTCGCCGTGTTTGGAGGAAGAAGGATGAGTACAACCCCAAGCTCACCATCCCAACTGTGAAGAATGGAGGTGGAAACATCATTCTTTGGGGATGCTTTTCTTCAAAGGGGACAGGACGACTTGAGGGGAGGATGGATGGGGCCATGTATCGCGAGATCTTGGCCAACAACCTCCTTCCCTCAGTAAGAGCATCCCTGCTGCAGTGTGTGCAAACTTGGTCAAGAACTACAGGAAACATATGATCTCTGTAATTGCAAACAAAGGTTTCTGTACCAAATATTAAGTTCTGCTTTTCTGATGTATCAAATACTTATGTCATGCAATAAAATGCAAATATTTGCATGTGTGCATTTACAACTTGATTTGTTGAATAAATTAGGAACAGATGCAAGTTAAAAAGTGTTCAACATTAACAAAGGCCCGCAAGCCCGGGGACAGTAAGACCTAACGTTGGGCCCAGTACACAAAGACAGTGCTCAATTTCCCCATTTAAATTCAAATGTGTTATACATTTGACGGCTCGTCTGTTTTGACAAATTATAGTTCATAGTGCATTCTAGAGCAAGGCAAACTCAACATGGCATCTCACAAGGCAAAGGGAATGAGACCATTTTTGTTTTCGTGGAAAGAACACTTTCCATGGGTCAAAAACAATAACGTCAATGGACGACTATCGTATGTCGTACACAATCTTACATGTCATACATGTCGTACGTTCCAGAGGAAAGTCGATAAGATAGGGTCATTTTAAAAGAGAACAACCGACTGCCAAAAACATTCTTTCAAGTCTGAAGCATGTGTCATGTACTGTGTCTAAACTAGCATAGTTTTTTAGTTCAGGCCAGTAGATTTCAGACCAAAAAAGTTAGCATAAGACCCTGTTAAGTATTCAATAAAAGGCATTTTAGTTTAAGCATATTTTTATGTTTTTCCTAGAGATGCAATGGTACATGTTGTTATCCAATCGTTCGTTACGCCAGCTATGCGCCAGTATGTACCCGTGGACCACAGTATGAGGTATGATATCCCAGAAATGTTCCTTTAATTTCCAAAACATGCTTATTGCATGAACCGTTAAGTCAGGCAACTGCTTGGGGCCCTCGGCCATTAGGGGCCGCCTGAGGGCTGACACACTTTACTGCAAAGCAATGCCTCAGAATGTGGCAATCGCAGGTTCCCCTCCCCCCTCCCAGTTAAACAAACAATGGACAATTTGAAAATACATTTCAGTAGGAAACCTCCCTAAAGGCACCCCATAGGGCAGGGATCTCAAAACGGTTCCACGGAGGGCCGAGTGTCGGCAGGTTTTCACTCTCACCACTCTCACATTAATTATGTCACTGATTGGTTAGGTCTACCCTCATCTGGCTATTTAGGTCTGACCCTGGAACTAATTTACAGGAATAAACTAAAACCTGCAGACACTCGGCCCTCTGTGGAACCGGTTTGAGACCCCTGCCATAGGGTATCTGCAGGTTTAAGACATTTTAAGACTTTTGTAACTATGAGTTTAATTTCTGACCAATTTCAGACCAAAACAACACCCCACGCAAAAAAATACACAAGGACACTGTGAACTGTAGTACCCACTGTTGCTAGAGCAGTAAGCCTACTGCTAACAATAACTTTATTGGCTGTACTTGGTGGGATCATTGATGATCAAAATACCAGGCAATTGTTGGAGGCTTTTTTGTAGGTTTTGTGTTTCTCACACATATAGATTCCACAGATTTAATTCCCATGTGCCAAGTCCGAAAGACTTCTTGCAAAAAACACAGCTTTGTTTTCTTTTCCTTCAAACAGATTTCAACTAAAAAGCAGCTGTTGTCCTACAACTTCTGATTGAATTTAAACTTTCTCATGGGACCTGCGTGAAATTGGACTGCCAATATCCACAAGGTAGCTAAATTACCTAGCTTAGTACTAGCTAGCTAACTACTTCATGAACAACCGAGTGTCTAACATTCTGACTGAAATTGTGGTTTCTCACTGTGTGCGAACAGAGCTAAAATGCATGCAGAGAGAAGCAAATTTAAAGAAGCACTACCATCTTGCAAATCCACTGTGTTGTAACATTTTGGATTTAGCGATTAATAAAATGATGAACGTAAGCAGACCGTAAACTAAGCCCAGTCTATAAGGAATGCTTTGCTACTGTCGGCTACTTAAATGGAAACCTTTCTAACATGAATTACTTCATTCATACCAAAACCGTACCTTTTCCATGACCCACAAACCACGATATATACCAGTACTTGGGCCCATTGTACAAAGGCATCCCTAGTTATTTGTGATACAATTAGCTGATTTTACATGGCAACTCCTGACTGGTGCCTATTTCCCTCTAGACCCCCATTAAAAAAATCCTAGAAGTGCCCCAGCATCTGATAAGCACACAAAAAAGCCTGGATTCATAAACTAGATTACACTTCTACAAAATACTAAAACAGACCAGATTAGGTTGGGAGCTGTCACTCTATGCTTTGCAACAGTGTTTATGTAACTTTATTCACGTTCACTTGTGTTGGAGTTATCTGGAACGCTTTACAGGAACTTTTTTCAATGGAGAGTAGCCTACGCATTCCTGTCATGAATAACAGCACGTTACCTGCTTTTACGTTAGATTAAAGTAGTGCTTAACCTTGGTCCTCGGGCTCCCTTGCCATGCATGTTTTAGATGTTACCCTCTTCCAACACATTCAAATGAATGGGTCATTATCAAGCTCAGCAGAAGGCTGATAACAACCCACCCATTTTGCCCTAGGACCAGAGTCGAGCACCACAGTGTTAGAACACAGTTTACACTGTTTCAAGTTGTTGGAAATTGCAAAATATGAGCCAAACAGCCGTGCCACCCCTCTCACCCTTTTCTGAAACTGGCCCAAGACACTATGTCTGAACAAACCCACCTGTTAACCCTGCTTTTAGCATGGTAAGTAATGCTTACGCTAGCCTAAGTTAAGCATTGATGCTATCGCCAGTCACATTTCTTTTATATTACTCTAAGCGTTTGGGAACTGAGATGACTAATTGCTATAGTTTTTAAATAGAAATATTATCCCATTCTTGCTTGATATTGTACTTTTGCTGCTCATCAGGTCTTTTTTGTTGTATTTTTTGTTTCATAATGCACTATTTTTTCAATAGATTACTGCAGGCAGGCAGGTTTAGCACCCATACTCTAACTTTTATATTTTGTAATGTGTGCATAATGTGGTTTGGCAATCATGCTGAAATAAGTAAGACATTCCATAAAAAATATGGTGTCTGGATAGTGTCATATGTTGCTCCAAAACCTGTATTTATTGTTCAGCATTAGTGTTTCTGTGCACTAATGCTCCCCCAGACCATCATGCATGCTGGCTTTTGAACTGTGTGTGGAAATCAATCCAGGTGGTCCCTTTTCTCTTTAGCCCAAAGGACATGGCATCCAAGATTCCCAAATAAAAGTTCACATTTTTATTCAACAGACCACAGCACAGTTTTCCACTTCACCTCAGTCCATCTTAAATGTGCTTGGGCCCAAAGAAGGCAGCAGCAATTCTAGATTTTGTTTATACATGGTTTCTTCTTTGCATGATAGAGTTTTCACTTGCAGTTATATGGGTGCAGCTTTGTACTATATTCACAGACAATTGTTATTTATTTAAGAGCCCGAAGATCACAGCCGTCCAATATTTTAATTATATTATGAACTATAGATGTTGAGATTCCCAAATTCTGTGCAATTATACGTTGAGAAACATTATTCTTAAATTGTTGTATTTACTTTCACAGTAAGAAAGACAGTAAATACAACATTATTCTTAAATTGTTGTATTTACTGTCTTTCTTACTGTGAAAGACAGGCTGTCTTTCACAGAGTGGTCAACCCCTCCCCATTTCTGACAGACACATCCTCTCTGGAATGATCGTTTAAAATGTGGTCATGACCTAGTTAGTTAGACCTGCCGATTGACCTAGTTAGTTGTATGATATTCCACCACATGTCGTTTTTTGTATTACAGAACTTTTCCAGTCTTTTGTTGCCTCTGTCCCAACTTTTTTTTAAATGTGTTGCTGGCATGAAATTCAAAGTGGGCATACATTTTTCTAGAAACAATAAAAATGTCTCTGTTTCAACATTTCATATGTTGTCTTTGTACTATTTTGAATATAGGGTTAAAATGATTTGCACATCATTGCATTCTATATGTATTTTATTTATGTTAAAGATGTAGATTCAATTGGATAAGATAAAATTGTCAAAGAAAAAAAATATGCAAATATGTATAACTGGAAAGTAATTACACAATATTCTATGTCATTTGATAATACATTTTTTCACCATGACTTTTCGAGTGGATGGAATTTTTAAAGGGACAGATTAACTCTCTGTTTTTGGTATTGTACAGTGTGGGTACAATTATTTCAAGAACAATAACTAATTGTAAAAAGAAAACAAAAAGAGGGATTATTCTTCACTTTTTAGCCATGAGAGTAATGAAATAATCCGCCCATCGCATCCATATTTATCTAGTAATGATGGGCTACTGTTCCTATTTTGCTTAGCCAAGCAAATCACTAACCAAACATTTAAGAGAGCAGAGATTGGGATTATGAAGAATATGTTCCTGTTTGCGTTTTGTTATGCAAATATTTGTTCAAGGATTAGTAAATATCAACCAGAGTGGAAGAGAACGTATGTAGGGAGTGAGGCAGAGAAAGTATAAGTGACTGGTCCTTCAAGACTATTAGTCCTGCATTAAAGACGCTAAGGGGTATTCATCAAGAATACTATATTGACCCAAAAACATTACTACATCCAGGACGATCAATTCATCCTCTGGGCTTGCAGTGCAGTTAACTGAAATGAGTAGAAATTATCAATAATAAATGAGTAGGCTGTGTAATCAGATTACATCAGTGGTGTGCTGGGCATTTAACACGAAATAAACAGTTCATCCAGTTAATGAATTTAGCAAGACACTAAACACTCAAAAAATCTATTAAATTATATGGGGTTTAATGTTTTTGTTTATTAATGGCCACACATCATTTAACATCATTTAACTAACCATTTTTTTCCTTCACTCCGACTGGGATACATGTTATTCTCTGCCTTCAGAAAGTATTGTGGCCCTCACTTCCCCCACATATTTTGTTTTGTTATATGCATAATTGATAGATCATACATTTCATGTTGTCATCAATGTACACACATTTACAGAGGACAGATGTCAGTACAAGGTTATCTGATAAGGTACGTTTTTTAAATGTATTATACATATTATTTCTATAATTAAATAAATAAAAAGTATATGCAATTACTTTACTCTTCCATTTATCATTTTTCAGTTCTAGCACTGTTAGTATTCAGACCACTCACTTTTTCCACATTCGATTTTGTGATGCATCACATAGATATGTATTCAGATACCTTTACACAGTACTGTACATTTGATGGCAATTACTGCCAAAAGACCTTGGGTGAGCCTCGAAAAGCTTGCCCAACCTGTATTTGGGGAGTTTTTCTCATTCTGTACATTTCCCTACTCACTTTTTCCACAATCCGGGTGTCCCACTCCCAGCTGCTGAAAAACATCCACAGAACATTTCGCTACCACCAACATGAATCACCTTAGGAACAGAGTTGCAAGGGGATGAGCTGTGTCTGGTTTCCTTCATGCCAAACAATTTAATATTGGTTTCATCAGAGAATCTTGTTTCTCATGGCATAAGAGTTTTAATGTAAACTAAAAGAGCGTGGTCATGTTCCTTTCACAAAGGAGTAACTTCAGTCTGGTCAGTATACCATAGAGGGCTGATTGGTGGCATGCTGCAGAAATGTTTGTAATCCTCGGAAGGTCCTCTCATCTCTGCAGAGGAACCCTAGAGCACTGACAGAATGACCTCTTGGTTCTTGGTCACCACTCTAAAGCACTTCTCCCATGATTGCTCAATATGGCCAGGGGAACTGCTCTAGGATTAGTGTTGGTGGTTCCAAACTTCTATATAATAATAATGGAGGGCACTGCTCTTGGGGACTTACAATGCTGCAGATATTTTCTGCTACCCTTCCGCAGGGCTTCACATTAACACAATTCTTTTTTAGAGAGAGCATTCCTAAGATTCACAATGGAGATGGAGAGGTGACAATACTCCCGCGGCAGAATATTTTTGCAGCTTACAACATTGGGGTGGAGACAGGGGTCCAGTGACACTGTGGCCCTATAGGGGACAACCCAGGATAGGGCAAACTCTGATCAAGTTGTAGAAACATCTCAATGATTATCAAAGGACACATAATGCATTTGAGCTGATGGTTACAGTATGTACAAAAGATAAACATTATTAATATTCACTTCTGTAAAAACGTATTTTCGCTTCACAATTATGGTTTATTGTGTCTAGGTGTATAAATATATACTGTAGAGGATTAATTGTATTGGTCAAATCCATAGGCCCTATTAATAAATGCATAATTAGTTATTTGCATAAGTTTAATGTGCGTAAACATTGGTTAGGTCATCCATTTTGTATATCGATTACATCCTCCATTTTGTATTGATTACGTGGGTTGTGAGTGAACGTAAGGAGCCTTTGTTCTCAGTTGAGTTTTCCCGCCAGTGCCTGATTGGCTGATACAGGTGAACGGAGGGGTCTACCTGTGTGAAGTTATAAAGTTGACTGTATGCGATGTAACTGTGTCTTTCATCTTGGAGCTGTCCTCTCTGTATGAACCACCATGTAATTACATTAAAATGAGTCTGGTCAAAGCTATTTGGTCTCCTATAGTTGTATAAGTTGTCCCGCGAACCTGGAAAAGTATACGTTTTGGATAAACTTCTTTAGTTGGTGAGCTAGCCGTAGGATAGGCTTAATCAGAGGCTTAATTAAATTGATTTCGCTGACGGATGGGGATATTTTGGACCGAAGCACGTGCATAGGTACAGAGGTAAAACAGACACGTTTTTAAAACAAAAGAAGTTCTGTTTTTAGTTGTCCAATTCGTCTTTGTCCGTCAACGGATGATTTTGATTGCGCTGAGGTGATGCCATTTTTTTCGGGAAAGTCTTTCTATAGGGTACCAAATATTCTGTAATTAAAGTATTTGTCTGGTGGATACAAATCTAACCAAAAGCTGTCTGGTTGATGCGGCTGGTTGAAGTAATTATTGGTTTAAAGTATTTGTCTGGTTGATACAAATCTAACCAAAAGATGCCTGGTTGATGCAAACTGAATCGGTAAAGTATGTATGTGTATGTGTAGTTTGTCTTTGTGTGTTTGGTGATCTCTTTCGGGGCCACTGGAGCTGATAGTCTTAATTGTTTATGTTGTGTGTTACGTCATGACTGAAATTTCTATAAATAAGGTGCACTGGATGTTTCACTAATTACCAAAATTGAAAATGGAAGGTATCTTGCTTTGGCAAACAAAGTTGTGAATAAAGGCCTTAAATTGTGACTATAGGCCTGTTAAAATTGTGGTCTGCGGCCTGCTAGCATCGTAACTTTTCCACGTGGTTAAAGAAGGGAGTGGAATGTATGTATGTGCGTACGTGAATGGAATGCGTGCGTGTGCGTGACTTGTGTGTGAATAGAGGTTTGAGAATGTGTGGAATTGTGAATGCGATATTTGTAATTGTCTGTGGCCAATAGCTATTTTTATGTATATATTTACATTTAGTACATTTATTATTAATTCGTTTGTTTTTTTCACTTTGGGCAGATCTTTGGAAAATGTATTGATTTGGAGTAGTTTAGGTATGTGTCTGAAAGCGCATCATTGTGAATGTTTATTGTCCACTTTGTAAGACTTTAGGGGCAAGAATGGAAATAGCAGCATGCATTAGGATAGGGTAAGTTTTCCAGAGTTGTGGACTGTGTAAATGTTTAAGATTGTATGAATGTTGAAGTTAGCATTCTGCCCAGGGTGTGTGCCAAAAACTCAAAGCTCCTCCCAAAACATATCTTATTTAGTAGAAATTGAAACAAAGCCTGAGGACAAGCCCCCTTAGTGGTGACAATGCAACAGTACCCTACCTTTGCTAGGAAGTTAAGAGATCAGCAGGAAGTGGGAGAAGTGGACAAAGGACACAGACCAACCGGGGCCACCTACTGGCAGTTTTTCAAAGGGACACTTGATAACAGTTAAACAGATACTGGTTCAAAAGTCCCAGGACCGGGAAGGAGGAGACAAGAAATCTACTGTTAGTAGCAACGCACTGTTCCAGTTTTGGAAGTTGGAGAACCAGCTGTACGATTGGAGAACAAGAAAGAGTAAACTTAACTTGAATATGGTATTTATCAATCCCTGTCAGACTTTTGTCCCACATTTCCAGCAGGTGAGACAGAGAGCAACAGTGCATTTGGAAGGACAGTTGATATTCAAGGGAAAGATGGTGACCTTTGCAGTTGATCCAACCACAGCCCAGGAGCAGCCTGCAGCCGACGGTACCATTGGGTGCCAGAGACTTACAGGCCATGCTCAACAAGCTTCCTAAACCGTCTGAAGGTGGAGGAAGATGGATTACTGTGTTTGAGCAACAGGCTGTTGAACAGCCTACCATGACACAACTACAGACTTTTGGTTATGCCACCACAGGGGAAACAACTATGGTCATCAGAGAAGGGGAAACAGACGTGGAGCCGCAAACCGCAGAGTCGAAGACCCAAAGGGACAACCTGTCTTTTGCTGGGGATGTCAGCAGCCTGGACACATACGTGGTGAATGCACCACGTATGTCTCTAAACAACGGTTTTGGGTGTCCAGGGGGTGCATGCAAGACCCGGACTCTGGTACCAAGCGAGCTCTGGGAAAGTAGTTGCCCCTATGGACTTATTCACCTCGTTGTGTAGAGGGTCACACTGTGTGTGCCACTCTCCAAGGGGGGAGATGGTTAAGAAATTAAGAACCGCGCGCGAATAAGAGATACAGTTTGGTCGTAATTGAAAGATTTTCACGGTGGGTGGAAGCGTTTCCCACTGCCAACTATGATGCCAGATCCGTGGCGAAAAATGTCTGTGTTTCGGTGTTTGCACTGACATTGCTTCAGACAATGGCACTCACTTCACAGCAGAATTGATCAAAGAGATGGCCAAAGGTTTTGGCATCAAACTAAAATTCTCATGTTTTTACCATCCTCAAAGTGCAGGCATTGTTGAAAGAGCAAATAGAACGCTAAAGAGCACATTAGCCCAAGTATGCAACGAGACCGAAATTAATTGGGTTGAATGCTTACCATTAGCCCAATTACACCCCATGAAATTGTGACAGGGAGACCTCCAGGAGTGTCTGGACTAGAAGAGTTTGATCAGGGATTGAGTAAGTATTTGAAAAGACTAACCTCTGCTTTGAGACCCATGTATTCACAGGTATGACAATCTCAGGGTCCACTGCCAGAGGACCAGGACATCGTCATACAACCAGGTGATCAGAAGTTTCTGGTGATGCTGACATCCACTGGAGGGAGCTGGCAGTTCCAGGATCAGCGGTTACTGGATTTTGAGCTTCTTTCATCAGCTGTCATGAACTTTCATTCAGCCTGACTCCATGAGATGGCTTAATTTGTGTTTTAGCATGATTTTTGTTTTCTCAGGGTTATGTGATCTGGGTACTTACTTAGTGAGTGAGTTTAGTTGATATTTGTAATCCTTTTTGTCATTAGGTTTTTCCCATGACTGGGTTTTCCATAGGGTGACAAAGG